>JAXBDA010001226.1:0-44675 GCA_036023075.1 Gaultheria prostrata
TTTATGATTTTGAAAACTTTGTATAATAAAACTAATTGATATCTATCAAACAAGATCCATATTGCATACATTTTGAGTTTCATATAAAAAATTAGCTCCACAAAATTAGCCAAAGTAATATCGACTACACTTAGGGGCAAAACAGAAAAACAATACAAAGTTTTTACATCCCTTAATAAGTTGGATTCCCCAAAAGGATCCAACAAATTGGAACGGATGGAGTAATTTTGTCTCCACAAAAAATTGAATTCCCCAATAGGGATGAACAATTTGGGATGGATCGAGTAGTACTATTTCTCAAGGGGTAGGTGGAATCCTCATTGGACTCGACGGTTACAGATCAAAAATTAGTTAGCCTCGTTTTGTGTGGCCCAAGTGGACATATTTCTACCCTTATTTAGCCTATAATAATAGCACACGTGCACCGCTCATTCCACACTCGGGGGGGTTTAATTTAGAGGATTTTGGTTGCCTGATTTTGGGTTAAGATTCGTTTCTTTATTTCGATATTTTGTTCACATCCTAACGGCATCTCTAGTGCACTACCTAAAAGAGTACCCCAAAAAATGCTCTCTAGTACAAAAAAATTGACTCCCTAAAATCCTACGTGGCACCTCTCACTCCCTAAAGTGCCCCAAGTTACTACCTAAATTTGGGGAAAGACTTAAGGAGAGAGAAAGATGAGAGAGATAGAGAGAAGGGATGGAGAGGGAAAATTTTGTGGGATCAAGAACATTAAAGTGGATCCCACTTTAAAAAATAATAGACATTATAGGTAGCCCATTAAAATGCATTCTTCATTAGCTAGCTAACTAAGTTCTTAGAATATAAAATAGGGCCCCACATATACTTAGGTGTACATTTTAGCAAACTATTTTTAAGTAGTGCACTAGAAATATATCCGACTATGGGAAATTAAAATTTATTACACTCTTATAAAAGGCCCTATCGTGAAAAAGACATTTCATGCACCCCAGGTTCATAGAGGGCTCATCTCGCGGGAATGAAAATCTCAATCATAACCGAAAGACCTTCATGAATATAAAAAATGATAAGATAATGCTCCTGAAGCACTGCTACAGGAGCAAACAATAATTTTCCTTTTCAGAATGGTTGATGTAAAATAATCCTTGTGGATTATTTTTTAGTCTTTATTCATATTTTTGCATCTGTTGGTTTTATATTAATTTTTATAAATTATTGGTTCGTCCCGACCAGAGGAATCGAGACAAAACTAAAAAGTAAAAATTGTTTCCCAAAAGGAAAAAGGTTGAATAAAGACAAACATTAAAATAATTCAAGAATTTGTTTGTTTTGAATTCTTTTTGTCTTTATTAAAAAAATAGTTTTGAACATAAGTTTTTACTTTCTTTTTTTATATTTGTCACGCCGAGACGAACCATTAAGGTTTCAGGTTTGAACTCTCCTAGGTACTTTCAACTTTTATCGGCAAATCATTTACGAAGCTTTATTTGATTTTCTAGGAATTAGTCGGGGTGCACGTAATCTAGTCCGAGCGCTCTCTAGGAACCGGGGGCTCTGCTCAGCGCAATGCTCGGCAGGCCCTGCCGAGCACATCTCGGCCGTCCAAACCTGTTTTAGACGGTCCAGATTTGAGGGGGTTAAAATACCCAAAACATCCTTCGGCACCCATCAAATCTGAGCCGTCCAAAATACATTTAGACAGCCGAAATGTGCTCTGCAGGCATTGCACTTAGCAGGGTCCCTCAGTTCCACCAGATTTCCAAAAGAAAAGGGAATAAGATCATAGGTTTGTGCCTACGCAACATAAAATATGGTACAATACAATTTGAGCCCGGGGCCTGATATCTGGACTTTGGTCATTCATTTGGTGGGATGAGTAATTGACAAACGAATATTCAAAGCATCCAAATTTTGGTTCCACATTAAAAAAACAGCACAAGTTTCGTTAACTTCTATGACACCATTTGGTAAAGATAATTAAAGATAGATGGGAGTCCTTATCACAATTAAACCTGGCAAACATTTACACAAGAAAGTCTAAAGATTGTGGCCTACTGCATAGCTTGTCTGGTATGGATCATTGTGTAATGCTACGCGCACACTATATTACTTCATTCTGACCGTCCAAACGCTTTTTTGGATATTCTAGATTTAAAATGCACTATGACCGGTCAAAGAGCTCTATTACCGGTCATAATGCATTTTAGATCCAGAACTTCCAAAAAACATTTGGACGGTCCGGATGAGGTGATGTGCAAATAGGGTGTACACATGTGGTGTACGCGTGGATTTTTCCATGGATCATTGGATCATAGCTCTTTAACTTGAACGTCTTCAAGATTTTAATTATTTTAGGTCAAAGTTCATTGCTGAATTATAACGCACTATTAATAGCTACAAATGTTTGGTAGAAATTAAGTTATGGGTTTCACCAATCCATAGCTGTTTGGATCATCCTTTTCACTAAACGTTTTAATTTTATTTTGGTCGGATTTTACCTTTCGTTATTGGAGTACATGTGTAGTGGGACAAATCCCACAAAGCTCCGGATCGATTTGATTAAAAGAGACCAAGATTGTGCTGAGTCTCGATGGGCTAAAAGTGGGGCACGAGCCGAAACAGTTATGGTGACGTCAATTAACAAGTGACCAAACGGTCAAGAGATTCGCGGAGGGCCATGTGTCCGGTTTAATGAAGGGTGATGTCACCACGCGTGTGTGAACACGCATAACTTGGAGAGCAAGTACATGGGAGGCTATAAATACCAATAGATAGTACCTAGAGGTAGAGACTCTCTTCTAGATCTAAAATTTCTCTCTCCATTGTATTTTCTCTCTCTAGTTGCTGACTTGAGCGTCGGAGTGCCTGCTAGCAAGAGGCTGGCGAGGCACTAACAATTGTTACGTGTGTAGGTCGGAGCAATGAGAAGGAGGGTTTGACCCGAGGAGGATCCATCGGCTAAATCACCCACCAGCAACATGTTTTCCAACTAGGATTTGGTTTCACTTTTTTCTACATTTTAGTGTGAGTTTCAAATTTTAAAATGGACACGGGAACATTCCTAGCCTCTTTGGTCATTGTTGTTTCCAATTTCACAAGCGCAAATTTTTTGTTTAGATTTGTACGTGTGATGGGAAAAAGTTAAAAATAAAGGACCATTCAACTTGGAAATCCTATCCTCATTCAAATGAAAAGGTAATGATACATCCTATCAGTATGGGCATCTCATTTACAAAATAGTCCAAAAATGCCTATCCTAACTACCTCCCCACCAGTTATGCCAATAGTGAATCATACCGTATTTAAAGTTGGACACAACATCTTCCCCCAAGTTGACGGCCCCGGCTGTGGTGCCCCCAAGTGATATTGGGGCACCGGTGCCCCAGTTACTTACCATGAATATTGGGTCTACAAATTACAAAAACAGATCACGCTTATCACAAAAACAAACCACCATTTACCACCCATATAGGCTATAAATTGTGGTAAGTAAAGCCTTTGTTTATGGTAAATACAATTGCCCGAGAAAATAGCAAAACCACCCTCCTTCTTGTGGTGGTTTTCTTCTAATGGCTCAGATTCATCTATTTTTTATTTCACGGCTTAGATTTAGTGGGGCACCGGTGCCCAAATACGGCATTCGGCAGAGGAGCTTTTTAGGGCTTCTAATAACAACTTCACAAGATCACCCTACATCTATGACTAGGCCACTTGGATAAAGGACATAATGATAACTTATCACTTTCCAAGATTTGATACTACTCGATGTTTACTTATGTTACAGAATGAATTTGTCAAAAAAAGCTTGATAGCAAAATAAATGTTACAGAACGAATTTGTCAATGAAAGCCAACAAAATTAGGATGATATAGAAAACGGGCAAAACACACACTAATCAAAAGTCCGTATAAAAAGTTAAAAGCCAACTAAAAAACATAATCCAAACAAGAAAATTGAAGCAATTTGGAGTAAAGACTTTTTGAGTCTTGTGGTTGTGGTAGCTCAATGAATGATCAGAAATAATAATCCCCAAATTGGATATGTGCAAAATGCTTTTGTATTCTGTCATAATATAAGGAAATCCACGAAATAAAACCATAATTGTATGAACCATGTACACATATTACATATGTACCCGGAAAAGTGTATGGTCCATGAAAAGAAAATATGAAAATGGAAGGCAAATTTCACTTGTCAAAACAATAAAGTAAAGCAGAGCAGTTTTCACTTTCCAAGTTGATGGGAATGGTTAGCTACTTTCCAAGAGGAAGAGTAGCTACAAGGCCCTATAAAAGGCAAGTGGGTCATCTTTTAGGAAAGTATTGAAGAGTCTGCTTTGATTTGTAGCCAGAGGCCCTTGTGGTGAGGAATAAGAAGTTTCTTGAAGCCACAAAATTAGTTAGGGAATTCAAGTTCACACCCCCATTTTAACATCTGTAAACTTTTTTTATTTATTAGGGTGAAATTACTAAAATATTCCTCCATTTTATAATCACAGTGGGTGCAGATATTGAAATGGAGGGATATTTCAGTAATTTCAACCTATTAAAAACAAAAAAAGGGGTGCAGATATTGAAATGGGGGTGTGAAATTCAATTCCCAATTAGTTATGGTTTTCATAGAATGGGAGATAAATCTTTGAATTCCGTGACCCACAATCTGATCCTCTTATAGGAGAAAACTTGGGTACAGAGCAGGTAGGGAGGGACACACGTGGTGTTGAGCGCGTATCTCGACTGTCCTTGGACGGTCCAAATTTCTCCCAACCTTTCATCTCTCTCTCTAAAATCTAGACCATTCAAAATACTATTGGACGGCTGAGATGCACGATGGATACCGTCATTCATCATTGTCACCAAACGGCCCCCTTCATCACATTGGTGTCCGTGGACCACAAGCCCATCATATCGAGACCTACGGACTCAGGTCCTGTCCAATTTAACCACCATCCAGTCTTGGCTTGTGGGCCTAGAATGATTGGAATTGTTTATTGGTTAGAGCTCGTTAAAGTTCTCCAAGTGAAAGAAAAATCATGTTCAGTAATGACTTTTCATAACGCATTTATCTAGCATTTATCTCTTGAAAAAAAAAATACAATAGATCACGCTAAATCGGACCCATTTATTTCAAGATAAAGTGTTCCGATTAGTCATTGATTGGTTTTCAATGAACTTGATTTTTCTCATAATTGAAAAACTTGACGATCTTTATAAAATAAACGGTTCCGAACGAACATTGTTGCAGACCCATTTATTTCAAGATAAAGTGTTCCGATTAGTCATTGATTGGTTTTCAATTAACTTGATTTTTCTCATAATTGAAAAACTTGACGATCTTTATAAAATAAACGGTTCCGAACGAACATTGTTGCAAGTTTGGATGTTCCCACAGAAATTGAAACTTGACGGGACTGGATGCTTGTTATCCAAACCGAAGGCCATATATCAGGCTTGAGCCAATTTCATGGCTTACCACATTTGGTCGAATTTGGACGATTTTACCCATCAATTTCGTTTGCCCTCTGTTGGTATTTTCGTAGTTTTGTTTGATTTTGTTGTCCTCAATGGTCTTTTTGCATTTGCTAATACCCCTTTCCATCTTTTCCCGTAATTCCCCCCGTGTCCCCTGTCATTTTTACGTGCTGGAGAGAGAGCCAAATTTCAGGCGATAGAGAGAGAGAGAAGAGCGACGATCATGGCGATTCAAGGGTCGCGCTCGATCGGTTGTTCCCCATCGCGAAGCACCACTCCGGCTCACCACCAGGTCCCTCTCTCTCTCTCTCGCTTTCAACCTTTTAAAGGATGAGAAATCCAAGCTTCGATTCTCGTGACAAATCTTAATTTTTGCTTCAGATTACAAAATATCAATTGGGTTTTTTCCTTTCTTTTTACCCCTTGGATGTGTTGGTATGCTTCTAATTTTGTTATTGCATGTGTCTAGCGACCTGTGATTGTTTTCGGAGGTTGTTTCAAATTTTTAGCTTGTGCTAAATGCTTTCTCGTATCCATGGCTCAGTTCAACTCTATCGCTCGCTTGTGTATCTCTCATGATGATATCTTGGGCTACTAGAATAGATGAATTAATTCACAGTTGATTCTTCATCATTTTAGAGCATTCTAGGGTTTTTAAGATCTGGGTTTTGTGCACATGGCAAAAAAAAAAGAAAAATTATCTGGGGTTTTCATAATACAGCTATTTATGATCTAGGTTGTCTTTATTTTGGTTTTCTATTGATTGTTTTTTTGGGACTGTAGGTTGCTCGTGAATTTTTTTGTAAAAAATTATTTCCTTTACCAAATCTGTAGAAAATCTGCTCCAATTTCCACTAAAAGTATTGTAGCGAAGGTCATCAAGTGTTTAGCTTACACGAGATAGTCTGATAATTATGAATACTGAGAATTGAGACTCGAGAGATATGATCAACTTTGATTTTTAATGTTTTCCCTTTTAATTTGTTTTCAATATGTCTATGTAGTTAGTCATTTTATGCTATTTGTTGATAGAAGTAAATAATTTCCAAGCTGTGCTGTGTTGTGTTCTTTTTGGCTCTTAAGAACTGGTTTGTCAGCTAGAATAATGAGGTCTCTCACAATATTTCCATGGCTTTACTGCTTTTACTGCTTAATTATTTGAAGAACTACATTTACAGATTGGCATTTTGTTACTGCCATCTATGTTAATGTCATTACTTCTATACCTCGATGACAGAGAATTGCTTAATGGAGTATTTTTCATCCTTATGTAATGTTCCAAAAGGCATTGTGCACACAAATGAGTGGGTCATGCAAATTAAGGCACGTGCACATCTCATAAAGATTGTTCTCAAAGATTGATCACAAAAAGACATGGTTCTTAACCTATTTCTGTTACTTTATTGACGGCAACGGTCATATACACCGGGAAATTTGAGAAGACAAAGAATTAACGTGGTTTGGTTCCTTTGCTTATTTGACAATGAAATGAGAGTTGCAGTATATTGAGGGATTACAAGAAGAATAAAAAGAATACGCAAACCGCAGACTAACTCAAATGGACTGCCCTTTTTTTTTTCCTTTTGTACTCTCTGCAATTTTCTTTTCTCGTTAGTTTTTATCTGAGCTCTAACATGCCTTGGTATTTATACAGATTACATAGACAAAGGATAAAGGAATGGAAATCAGTTGGTTATCTTTGTCATAACCATTCATTTATTTGAAGTACTCCTACATTCTTATTTAACAAAAGTTAAAGTTTTTTATCTAAGCAAAAGGCAAGTTTTCAAAACTTTTTTTCCTTGATGTCTTTCTCATTGAAAGAGTAATCTGTGATTTCCTAAATCATGCCATCCATAACTTGGCAAATCCAAATAAAAGATATTATCTCCATGTGGAATAATTATCCATGCATCCGTTGAATGAGATGCTCTGCATCCTGTTATGGAATGTCTTGTAAAGCAATTTTGTCCGTTTGGATGGAGCTGTTTCTTACCAGAATTTTGCATGTTTTTGGCACTGGTCACATGATGTGGCATGAGCTTATTTTTCATGCCTTCTTGCAATTTTTGACTATCATGATCACCTTGTTCATCCTTACGAAATACTTGCGTGTCCATGCCTTGATCGAAGAGATGTATAGAAGACACTTTGCTTGCATTAACTTTGGTTTTTATTTGCTGGGTTTAGCTAATTCGTATGTTGTACTCATGTGAAAGTTGAACAATATATTGCTTATGTGATGCTATGTTTCCATATAGTTTCAGAGAGAGTTCAAGTTGCTATGAGATTGCAGCCACGAATTGCAGAGGAGTTGGTGGCCGATGCTGATGTTGCTGATTCTGTAGAATTGCAGTCAGAGGTACTCCTAATATCATTATCGCCATATCATATGTTGCAACTGTAGCAGAGCCAAATAGCTTACATTATAGTTAATTTTATTTTTTTGTTATTAGGTATATGCAAAAGGGATTTTAGAATTTTTATCTTAGGTGACGCATTTGATAATCAAATCTAGCGAGTGCCTGAATATTTATTTTACACTTGGGTATGTGGTACTAGGGACCTTTTTAAGACTTGTGATGATGCGATTTGAAAAATAGGCTAAACCTTATCTGTGTAGGAGATTTTAGCTAGCATATCCTGTATTGTTCTTGTGGTTTTTGTTTCCTGGTTGACAGAGATGAACGAATATTTTCTTTTGGGCAAAAGATGAAGTAGAGAGATATCCCCAAAGCTCTTGATTTGCACCTTGTGCATAAGAAATCATTTTTTACTATCAAAATATTGATGAGAGAGAGAGAGAGAGTTTCAGTAAAATAGTGTTTCATGACAACAGTCTGCTTATGGGAGGAGAATAATTGCCATCTTCTTTTGGAATCATGTATTCAGTAAATAGAGGATATTTTAGGTCATTTTCTTGTCTAGAAAGGCACTAAAAGTTTGAGTGGTTTGATGTATGAAACAAACACCTGGACAAGGAGTGGCATGTGGGCTATGAGTAGAGCACTTGTGCCGCTTCTGCATTAGATCCATTCAAAGGCACTTTTAGATCCGCGTAAGGATGCTTTTCACCAACAATTGCTTTTGTTGTATTTCCCTTATAGTAGTGGTGCATTGATACAACAATATGCCACCAATTCTGCAGAGCAGAAAGATGGCCTACAATTACTGTACCTTGGATTTTGATCCCGTTCTTGTCTATAGAGGACTTTAGTAGTGAAGTGACTTTCTGTACTAAACAACTTAAGGAGCTGAATATTCGTTTAAAGTCCAATCTTATATCCATCTCCATTTATAAAATTGAACTTACTGAAGTGCTGCATGAGCGGATAGGAAATTGGTGGGAAAAGTTTTTGTTCAGACTATATCGAGCTCTTCTTTAGAATCCATTTAGATAGTTGTGGATTTCCATTGAAACTGAAGTTAGTATTCAGTGAGAGGAGCTTAACTCAAGATTTGAGAGTTTCATGGACTTTGACATTCAATATGGGAGCTTTCCCTTGAAGGATTTGAAAAAAAAAATGATTGCTAGAGAGTGATTTCAAATCCTTCATGTCAAGGATTGTAGCTATTTCACGTCCTAACAAAAATAATCTCTTCTACTTCATATGTCTTTCCACACTGGTTACATGAGTCACCTACAACTAAAACTATTTCATTTTTGTTGTTATCGAACATCTATCCAGTCCAAAGAATAAATGAAATAAATGAATGGTTATCACGAAGATGGCTTGATTTTTGTTAAATAAGGATGGTTATCTTCAACCACTTCTGCATCTCTTTACAAGGGAATGGAGAACAATGTTGCTTAGTGCTTAGTAACTAAAAGCCCAGTTTTAGGTGCTGTGAATATATGTCTTCATGACTAGGCATTATATACAAGGATTAGGCCTCAAGGCCCAAACTACATTCCACTTTGTTGATTTCCTGATTTCATTTTCAGATTTGGTTGCTTTGTTTTCCGGCTTACTTAGATTTGAACTGAATTCTGTGCATGTGTTTCAGTTTCCTTCATGGAACTTGTGGGCACATGATTTTTATTATTGTACTACTGTTGAAATATTAATAGCTTTTATACATCATAACCCTTGTCTTTTGATTATCCTATGTGCTTTCTGTATACGATTTCAGGCTTTAGGTTGATAGTTTTTTCTTCTACCCAAATCATTTGTTAAACCAAGTGTGTAAATGTTCTGCTCAAACTCATAAACAACCCCTGTACAAATTCACTGAGGCAGCCATTGTTCTTTACATTATCCTATGTAAAAGAATAGTTTTCTGAACACTCATCAACCATCACTAGATTATCCTATTGAACGGAGGGAGTAGTCAATAACCTCTTTGGTATTCTTTTCACTGAAGTATCATATACTGTGCTCTTTGTTCCGATAAATTTGGAAGTGCACATGTTTATTGAATGAACATTTTGTTAGTAGGGAATTTTTCTTTACTTTCAGGTATCTATGTGCCCATATAGGTTCAGTTTTAAAAATGTCCATAGTGATATGTGATAACCAAGACACAAACCAAAAGTCAGGCATTGTCTCACTGTGTTTTAATAGCTATGTGGCTGTGTTAGAGGCTCTGAGTTATGTTGCGTAAGGGGAAAAAAAACCTGAGATTACATGCGCGCATGCCCCAGGCAGCTACAACTAATCTGGTTGGCACTAGCTTAGAAGTTTGCAGATTTCTTTTCACTACATACATGTATTAGCATGTGTGTGGACGCAAATGATTTGGTGTAATGATGGTATTGATCAGGTGTATATTTTATAGGTCCTTTGTTGTCTCAAGCAGCTGAGAAGCCGCTACTGGCACGACACCAACTGCGAGTGCCACCCACCCACCCACCCACATGCGACGAGAAAACTCTGTACAAAAACAGGACACAACAGGAAAAGTCTATAAAGCCAACACGCTAAATAATCTCAGTGCATTTGACAAACAAACAATTATCTTTATAGCTTAGCTCCATTTACGTTTGTTTGTCGATCTAAATAAGCTATGCTATATGCCTTTTTCGTCTTTTAGTTTTTTTGGGAATTAGTCTAATATTAAGATCTTTGGCGCTAGCCCTATGTAATTGCTGGTACTTGCAAATCTCAGTGACAGATAAATATGTGCAATGGTTTTAATTGCGATCATTTCGTTCCAAACAAATCTTACAAACCCGCATTGTGGACTGAGGCTTGCACTAGAACAGTTTATGTAAATATATAATTAGTAATCGTCTGCTTAATTAGTACTCTTTCTTTTAATATGTATTGCAAATACTTGCATTTTTACCATCTCATCTTCTCTAATAGCCTTGCTATTTCTTTTGGTCATTTCATATGAAAATTAACAATGAGAAAACTTGAACAAATAAAGGCTTTCAAACTTCCTATCTCAAACTTAAGAATTCAAACTCAAATTGCTCAAAATTAATTCTGAGTTATTGATTCTTTTACAAATCAATACACTTATACACCTAAGGTTTTACCAAGGTTACCAGCTCATTCAAACCTCAGCTTCAAAACATGATATATTTTCAAAACGGGCAAACATACCAACCATTTACCGCGTGCGAAACACGTGGCTTCATTCCTAGTACTGGACAGTACCTGGTCTTAAGACCTACCAATTTCATTGATTTGGACGACTCCACTAAGAGTCAATTCTTTGTCTGTGGTCTCTAAGTCCCAGCACTAAGTTTCTATATAAAGTGGAAATTTAATGTTGTCAATAAAGGTGTTCAAAATCATATTTGTTGGTATTATTTTGATACTCTACACAAGCTGCAGAAATGAAAATTCTCGATTATCCCGTAAATAGATAAAACCTTGTACACCAAACGTGTACCGTCATGTGATACCCGTCGGCGCATTCCAGCCATCCAAATATATTTTAGACTGCCCAGATTTAAGGGTGACATTTTAATAAATTTTGGTGACAAATTTGCTCTAAAAAATTTGGGCCGTTCAAAATATATTTTGATAGCTCAGATGTGCCCGACGGATCTTCCCCAATCCTCTTATCTTTTCCAAGTAAGACTTCCGCAAGCTTTCAAATTTGGTGTAAACCGACTATTAGGAAATTAGTTTTGTATTTAGGGTGATTATCAATTTCTTTGGGTTTGATGATACTATCAAGTAGAGCTGGTAATTTGAACCCATTTATATGGATTCATCCAAACCCACCCATATTTGGATATGGTTTCTAATTGGCCCAACCTATTAAACCCACTAATATTTGGGTTGGGTTTATATGGGTTAGTAATGGGTTAAAAAATGGGTCCAACGGTCCAACCTAACCTAAGAAACCCGCCCATTCTATTTTCTTTTCTGTAACAGAAAGAAAACACTCCAGCTCTTTCTTTCAGTCGACTTTCTCTCTCTCTCTCTCTCTCTCTCTTAATCGATCGACACTCTGTCAATCTCTCTCGCTCTCTCTCATGTCGAAACCCTAGCAAAATCAAGACAAGGGAACCAACAAGATCGATCTGCTATTTCTTGAGTTGTGCTGTCCGATTATGTGTTGTGTTCTACCAAAGGTATCTTCCTTCTCCTCTATTTTTCAAAAATTTGATCGAAATAGGTCTCACACCCTACTGGCCTAGCTAGTTTTTTTTTTATTCTGGCTCAATTTACTGGGGCTATTTTCTGCCATAGTTGGATTCTAAGGTTAATTTTTCATGAATCTGACGCTAAGAGACGTATTTCGGTATTTGTATCCCTCTCTGATGTGTCCCCATTAGCATGAAACAGTTGGAAGGAAATTCATTCAAAGTTCCTCTATTTTAGTTGTTGTTTCATGAGAACTTATTGGATCGTTATGTAACTGTTTCCCAGTTTCTATGTGAATGTTTGTTGTCTTGCTTCCAATTTCATTCAAAGGCCTTTAGTGAAATAACTTGATGGGTGCCATGGACGTTGATGCAACTGTCAGCATACCATTTGCACTAGTTGTTGAGATAGCTTAGGGTTCTTCTGCACCAGAAGATGGCTTATAACTTGGAGACCAGATAGTGAAATTTGGGGACGTGGAATCTGGTGATAACTTGTTGCCAAAGCTTGCTTCTGAAGCTCAGTCAAATCAGGGCTTTTTTTGGATTTGTGCCAAGCTGAGTCGGGAAAGTAAAGTAATTTTGGTGATTTGGGAATGAAGTTCTGACAATTTTGATATGTTTCTTATACTCCCTCCATCCCAAAATGATAGTCCATTTTGGGACTGCGTGTCATTTTCAACGGCTTATATCTTTCAATGTGAACCTCAAAAAATATGCATTATGGATCTTGTTTGATAGATCTCATTGAGAACTTTAATACGGTGCGAAAAAAATTCAAAAATTATTTTGATAAATACATTATTTTTTAGTTTGAAAATTACACGTAGTTTCGTAGTGGACTATCAAATTGGGACGGAGGGAGTAATCAAAATGTCTTCTTTTGTTTATCGACATGTAGTGGTGGTTCATTAATCTGCTTTGATTTTCTTGATTTCTCTGTTTTTGAGAAAAAAGAAGAAGAAGAAGGGGTCGGGTCGGGTTTGGCTTGACCACCCAACCCGTTTCAACCTGCTTAAAATTGACCCGTATATGACCCGCTCGTATCTGACCCATGACCCATTTTGACCCACCCAAACCCGCCCATTTGCCACCTCTACTATCAAGGGTTTGATTTAGGGCTTCTTTTTTTCTTTTATTTAAATGTAGGGTGATAAACCGACTGCTGTGGCTTCTTTACTATTGGGTTTTTGTTTCAGGGTTTGATTTTTGTGTATGGGGTCAAGTTTTGATTTTTGAATGCCTTGATAGGTGCTAATGAGTTTCCAATAATCTTTTTTTTCAAGTTTCAACGTTATTAGTAATTAGCCATATTTGTATGATTTTTTGTTTTCATTTTCTGTATGAAAATTAGATAAGGGCCCCATTCAGTACACTGGTTGTTATCTTGATGCTGGCAGGGTTTTAGGTTTCCGGGTTGAATGGCTAGCTCATACAGTGTGTACTGTTTGAGTGCTTGTCTTGCTAAGATAGACGGTAGGGTTGGAGTTGTGCACTAGTACGCGTTTCACACAGCCTAGGGTTTGAAACACCGCAATCTTACTGATTGGAAGTCTAGAATTTCTGATTCAACATTACTATTTTCTGCACTGAATGAATTATGAATGTAACTTGAATACCATGCATTTGAGTATAAGTTGATTGATGTAAAGGTTAAAGGTTGATATGTAAAAGTATAGGAGAAGTCTAGAGACACTAACTAATGTACTAAATGTACATGTGACATTCTTTTAGTGGATGAGTGCATCCATGTATTGCATCATGCATTGATGTGGTAATGACATGTGTACTTTTAGTGTAATACTTGTAAGTTATTTAGTGCCTCCAGTATTGCTCAAAAGTATATCCACAGAAGTTCTCTTTCATCGTTCTAACATATGGCATCTCTGTTTCTTGTTGTTGTTAGAGACAATGGCTTTTAATAGGAAATTTGTTGTTGTATCCCTATTGATAATGGGTTACGGGTTAGAGCTGGGAATGCGAAAGGAGTAAGTCGATGGCTTACTTTGTTTACTGCTAATTGTTGAATTTTGAAACCTAGGGTATTTTATGTCGTGTGCTTTCGGAATTTTGATCTCTCTTTTTTTTTTTTTGGTATCGATAGAGCATAATGATGGCAACAAATTTTTTTGCATTTGGTATTGTACAAGTACTGACCAATTTAAGAACAATAATGGCTAAGCAAACATATACTAATAGATTGTGCCAGTAGTGTTTTCTTAGACTTTTCACGTCTTTTTTGGCATTTCTTATTGTTTTAAATTTTTTTTGCATTCATCTTTGTATTTAATACGAGAAGTAGGATCCCTAAACCATTGTATAAGGTAGATTTATTATGGTCAGTGCAATTAACCCCTTGGTACGTCTCTCGTGGTGAATGTCCAGAAAGCAATTTTCCAATTGGTTATCACTCCATACTTTGACATCTGAATTCTTGAAAAACTTGTTTTCTTTGTCTGTGCAATCAGTTGAAGAAGATCCACCATGAATAAAGGAGGTGGTAGTGGAGGTGGTGGGCCAACTGCTTCTGCAGCAGCTGCTGCAGCTCAAAAACAGAAGACATTGTTGCAAAGAGTCGATAATGACATCGGAAGTATTGTTGACAATTTCAGTTTCCTTGTTAACGTTGCCCGGGTACTCGCTTTTTTCTGTGTACTCATGCATACCATGTTGGTTCTTTTTTGTTTATTGTAAAACCAATATTTGTGGTTTGAAGCATTTCTTCAATGGTATGGTAGATGGACTCAGCTACCTGTATCAAGGTGGACCAGTCTGGGTTCCAGACTTGTCTTATTCCCTGTCTGTGGGGGTCTATAGATGACGGAGATGTGTGATTCATTGTGGCCAGTGTTAAGCCTGCTTGTTAGAGTTTATGAAGTTTAAACTCATCTTGTGCTCTATTTTTTTCATTTAGTCCAATAGAATGAATTTGGAAATGCATTCTGACATAGGTTCACGGCTATGGAACATTCAGGGCCTCTCATTTGTAATTATAAGAGCTTTCCAATGAGCATGTCGTCTGATTCTCTGAGTCTAACTATGAACACTTTAGAAGAAGCTATGTAATTATCACCAACTAATCAGAGGCTTTATACTTAATGGAGTAGATATATTGTTATCATGTCCATATGAAGAAGTAACGTGGTCACTGGCCACCGGCCAGCAAAGTTCTCTATCTTCCAAGAATTGGCTAGATTTGTCGTTACTTTATTTGTAGTGCATAATTTGTGAAAGAATCAAATACCTATGTAAACCATCAATGTAGGATATAATATCTTAACCTGTTGACAGAACTTGGTATTGTAGGTCAACGATCCACCAGTTAGAAATTCACAAGAAGCTTTCATGATGGAGATGCGTGCAGCCAGAATGGTAAGGGAGTTCTTCTTTCACCAAAGAAATCAAATCAAGGGGGTTGTACTTTTTTACATCTCATATGTAATAGGACACATGCATTCAAGCATGCTTTGCATTGTAAGTTCGGCACACTTCAAATAGACCCTCTACAGTAAGACAATAGACGAACTTAGTTATATCGTTCAAGTTCTTTGATTTGCAATTTGATCTGCTTCAGCATCTCAAGTCCTCGAGATCACTGATGTTATTTAAACTGTAGTACTCTCCACATAACGGTCGATTATGCTACATTTCCTTGGAATTTGGGTCAAAATTAATGTGTCAGTCGAATTGTGAACAAATTGACTTGAAGCTTCCTTCATATATTTTTAATTTTTAGTAATTTTTTTTCATGTTTTCTATTTCTGGTTTCTCAATACCTAGCTCTTTTTTTCGCTTCATTCGTTTTTACCAATACCAAAATGCATAAACAACAGGTTCAGGCAGCTGACTCGCTACTAAAATTGGTGTCCGAGTTGAAGCAGACAGCAATCTTCTCTGGTTTTGCTTCCCTCAATGACCACGTAGAACAAAGAATAGACGAGTTTAACCAACAGGCGGAGAAAACGGATCGCTTGTTGGCTAGAATTGGAGAGGAAGCCGCTGCTAGTCTCAAGGAGCTCGAGTCACACTACTATTCTTCTGCACTGAGGACAAGCCAACTCCCTCAGCTGTGAATGAGGGCTCCATATATCTAAAGCAGTTCATCGGTTAGAACTTAGGCCAGATTACAATAGTTCTAGTCAGAGTTCAATGAGAGTCTGATCTTTTGAGAAGAGACCCTTATGGTGCATCTCCTTGTTGTTCCCAGGCTGAATTATACTGAACCATGTTTGATCGTTCTTGTTCGAACTCTTGTATATATCTCCGAAGTGGAATGTTTTGATTCTTGTGTTTTTGTTATCAAACCGTTTTTGTTACCAGGAAATGTTGCAGGGTATCTTGTCTAAAGCCGGAGTTGATTTACAGTGAAATCACCTCTAAACATCAGTCCCCATTCTATTCTCGTATTATGGAATCAACCCAACACTCCTCCCTTCACACTGCTCGATTCTATAATTTTCCATCAAACGACACCTAATACCTTACTTGGAGATAGAATCTTGTGATTAGACCAAGCAGCTTTTGCCTACCGTTTATCTTTAGCCTCAATTTGTAAAGTTGAAAGCACCAAGGAGTCATCGTTGCTTACCAAGGTGTTCGAGTTCTTCAAGTTTGCACTTAAGAAGCTCCGCCTCTCCCTTTAACTCCTCGATTCTTTGCCTCATGTCTCTAGCCTCAATTTGGGGATTAGATGGGTTCTGTTATTGTTGTTGTTGTTGTTGTTGTTGTATAAGTTTAAGCTTATCTACTGTTTTCGTCCTTGTAAAGTACTACAAGTTTCAAAGTTGTCCTGCATACAATTGTAGTTGTCAATTCGTCCATACAGTTTGAGCCAAGTTCCAATTTTATGTGTCAATGTTGGAAATTGCTGAGGTGCCAAACGGTGGCTGGGTTGGGTGGTGGAGGTGCCCGGAGGCATAGAATTGGTGGTTGGGCGGGTTGTGTGGTGGCAGGGAAGAACTGAATTCTGAAGTGGTGGTGGCGGCGGCCGGTGGTGGTTATGATTTACGGTTTGGAAGGAAGAAGAAGGGGTCAGTTTTGGAATTATGGAGGTGTAGTGAGAAAATTAAAAAAAGGAGTTTTTCAAGAGGTGTACATAGAAGGTATGGGTGATAAGAACAAGAATGAGGTGCAAATAGAGACACTCAGTGAGGGGAGGCTGTCTCTTTATCCACCTTATAATCCAAGTCATCTCAGCATAAAATAGAGACACTCAGTGAGGGGAGGCTCTCTGTTTATCCACCTTATAATCCAAGTCATCTCCACATAAGCCGCTGTTAGGCACGTCAACAATTGCTGTCATTAACTTGACAGAGAGGGCAACATTGACAGGTGTTCGCTATAAGGATGAAATTGACACCTGAAACTTCATAATGCTGATTTTTGAATTGAAGGAATTTTATGTGGATGAAAAGAGTACATAGCCATAAGTTAATTACTGAGATGTTACATTACTTCATTATTGTTTAACCGGATGTAGATGTCGAAAGTTGTAAGCATTTCCAATTTCTTTGTGCTGTTCATCTATCTACAAGCATGGTCAGCTAAGAAATGGTTTTTGCAGTCTTTGTTCATGCCATCTCGTGAGGCTTGGGTGCGTTGGTCCTAGTCTCGTTTGATAAACGTGAATTATAAAAGGTTGTTGGGTATGTTTAATAAGATTATTCTTGAATTGCATGGAAGTTCTTATTCTGTTGGTTTGCGGTCTACTTAATTGACCAGAATGAAGCATCTTTGGTCAGGATTTTACAATGTATAGAAGTCAGCTTCTTTAATTGATCCAAGTTGGAACTCTGTATACAATTCTTAGAATCCTTGGCTTGTATTTTTATGTATCTTTATTAGTGATCTGAAAGTGATCCCTACAAATGTAGTTAAGAGTTTTGAAGGATGTATATCAATCTTTCTTAAAATGCAGGATTACTTGATTTTCTTGGACGGAACACACGAAGGTGGCTCCACCGAAGAAAGATTTCTTGAAAGTGAAGCTTGGTTATCTTATCACGCAAAATTCCTTGAAAAAGTTTGCGGCAGCTACCAAATGTTTTGCCCATTTGTTTTTCATTGTATAGGAAGGCTGTTTCACCCATTGATGTCTGTAATGCTTACACCTCTTTCCTTGGATGTTTCCAGTCGTGCATCCGAAATTATTAAGCCTTGTTTTGGTCCTTTTGGATTTACGAATATGTTTGGAGCCCTGCTTACGGATGAGGAGTTTATTATGTGGGGGATGGAGTTTACGTATCTCGTAATTTGCTACTTGTCTGTTTGTGAAGGAATTTTATCTTTCGGAGGCTGTAAAATAGGGGAGATTACTTCTCTTCTAATTTGCTTCTCGTCTGTTTGTATGAAGTCTATGAAGGAGTCTTATTTCAACTTTCGGAGGCTCTAAAAATAGTATTTTATTTAGTGGTCCTCATCAAATGGTATCCGTTCCAATATCGTCCTTGTAAAATTTTTGGTAACTGCTCCGATCTCTTCAGTCACTACAAAGTACGAACTGCTCTATCTTGGCTAATTACAATTCATGTCGACCGCTGACACATTAGTGGCTCTCAAAAAACCCACACAACTGTCCCACGAGAATTGCCAAACCAATTGCTTCTCGATTTCGCGAGAATCAGATTCACCTCCGACTCTCTGGCAGAAAAAATCATCATTCGTCGACGATGTTTCCGTTTCGGTTTATCGTCATTCGCCCCACAAAAATACAAATCACTAAGTTTCCACCGATGAGTGAAAGTTTTACACGATTTCTTTAAATTTCTTCCATCATTCCGATCAGGAGACTTGAAAGGGGAAGAGAAGTGGGCGGTTGAAATGAGGGACGGAAATAGAAGGGGATTTGAACTGGTTCAACATTTAACAGAGAATTTGGTTTTTAAGAAAGAAGAGAATAAAAGACAAAGGAGAGAAAACTACAATGGTTCTTTAGAGAGGGAGGTGAGAGAGAGAATGAAATTTGCAAGAGCTATTTGGGAGTGTAATTATGGATTTTCCATTTTGCATTTTTGGATTATGAATGTTCCATTTTGCATTTTTGCATTATGGATATTTGGGAACCACATTGCTAAATGCATTCTCAAAACTAGACTTCAGAGGCAGAATTTGAGAGCCATTCCTGGAGGAAATTTTGTATTATGGTTTTCCCCTAAGATAGAAAAGACCGCAAGGCAATTGGGTTTGGAAACTGATATGGATTTCCAGACGAAAACAAAGTCGCCAGACACAGAAAATCAATTTTTAGCATGTGGCTTTCAAGTAGCAACCACAATCTCTTAGGTGACGTGGCAGTTTAGATTTGCTTGCCCTCCACCATGTCATATAAGTGCCCTCCACCATGTCAAAAAAAAAAGGTTCATATAGGATTGTTGTTTGCCACTTGTGCAATTTCCGTCCATGTTTTGACGGAAAGGGCAACATTGAAACACGTCATAAAGTATAAGGGTAAATTGAAACAAAAATTTTTACAAGGACGATATTGAAACGGGGACCATTTAGGTAGATAAGCCTAACATTCATCATGTCCCATTTTTCTAGTTGCACTTTTCTATGGCAATCTAATGCACACCAAAGAATCCCTAAATATTATCAATTACTAAGTCATGCCGTAGTGTCAGAGGAGAGGTGGTGGCAGCGAGCTTGAGACCCACACGAAGATGCTGGAGGCTGGGGGACTTCACGGCGATGTCATTGGTTTGGTTGGGAGAGAGAGAGATTGGAGCTTGGTGGAATTGGCCGAAGGCTGAAACTCAAGAAGGTTGGAGAAAGTCAGATGGGATTTTTGTACTGAGATGACGAGATAAAATTTACCAGGGACAAAAAGGTAATATACCGAGGACGAAAGTATGTACCAGTGAAGGGAGGAAAGTGGTGTGAACAGGAAAATCTGACTTACTCTTTATACGTAGTAGATAGAAGATAGATTTAGCAAGCAATCAGAATGCCCTGCCTCCTCTCCCCAACCATATGAGCAGTCATGGTCTTTGTACCGACTTAGGATGTAACCCAACTGTATCCTGGCTGCTTCATCACCCCTTGTTTCTTCATCAATTCCCTTAGGTTAGCTGCTTCTTCCCATTGTCCTGCATTAGCATAAATATTTGACAGTTGAACATATACCGCCGGATTATTCTGTTCCTTTTCAAGAAGAAATCCAGCAACTATTCTTCCCAATCTCAGATTACCATGAGCTGCACATGAACTGAATAACGTCCACCACGTGTTACTATCTAATTCAACGTGCTTGCCATCTATTAGCTTTTCTGCCTCATCAAGGTATCCAGCTCGACCTAACAGGTCAACAATGCAAGAAAAGTGATCTACTCCTGGCTGAAAACCATAATTCCTTACCATTGAGTTGAAAATCCGGCCTCCATCATCAACTAAACCCGAGTGGCTGCAAGCTGAAAGGACTGATGTGAAAGTGGCCTGATCTGGTTGGACCTCACCTGAATCTAGCATTGCCTCAAAGCACCGCACAGCTCTCTTTCCATCCCCATGCTGTGCGTAAGCAGATATCAAAGAATTCCAAGATACTGTGTCTTTGTTGATCATTGAGTTGAAAACTCTCAAACACAAGTCCAAAACCCCACTTTTTGCATACATCGTGATGAGTGCATTACCTAACAACGCCTCTGAGAAAAGTCCTTGTTTGAGAATGTAACCATGAACTTCTTTCCCTTGTCTCAAAGATGAAATGCTGGCACATATGCTCAAAACAATGCTAAGAGTATACACATTTGGCCTCAATCTTGACAACAGCAACAGAGAGAATTGCTCAAGGCCCTTCACTGCAAACCCATTTAATTGACACCCACAAATAACTGAATTCCAGGAAATTAAATTTCTCGGATACATGTCGCTGAATACT
Source organism: Gaultheria prostrata (assembly GCA_036023075.1). Taxonomy (NCBI): domain Eukaryota; kingdom Viridiplantae; phylum Streptophyta; class Magnoliopsida; order Ericales; family Ericaceae; genus Gaultheria; species Gaultheria prostrata. The sequence goes on from JAXBDA010001226.1 coordinate 20,876, forward strand.
TCATAAGCCTGCCCCATGTTACCATGCTTAGAGAATGCAGAAATCAATGCATTCGATACTTCAATTTTAAAGATGAGTCCATTTTTAATCACTAAGGCTTGAATCATTCCAACAATCTCTATCGAATCCGAGCTTGCTAGCAGGCTTCCAATAGTAAACTCATCTGGTTCAGTTCCTTCCCTCCGCATTTCAACATAGGCCAAAGTTGCTGCTCCCCCCAAATTCCCTTGAGCATAGCTTGTAATCATGGCATTCCAAGAGACAACATCCTTTTCTTCCAATCTCTCAAAAATCATGCAAGCTGCATTTAGATCCCCACAATTAGAATACATGGTTACAGCGGCATTACTCACTGATGTACACATCTCGAAACCCATAATAATAGCTTGGGCATGTACTTGATGGCTGATTCTTGTACATGAACAATTACTCATTAAACTAACGAAAGTCAGCTCAGTAGGTCTAAGACAAACAGTTTGCATCTCTACAAACATAATCAACGCCTCTTTGTCTCTTCCAACACGTACTAAACCACCTATCATCGCATTATAAGTAACCTGGTCACGTATGCCTTTTGCTTCTTCAAATACCTCATAAGCATCGTCAACATTTCCACAAGCAAAATACATTGACAGTTGCGCATTACACACAGAAGGCCAACCCAAAAATCCAGTTTTAATCACCAATGAATTCACCTGCTTCCCAAAATCAACCAACTCCGACGAGCACAAGCTCAAGACACAAGCAAAGGTGTAATTATCATGCCTTACACCCACCAAGTGCATGCTCCGAAACATATCGAAAGCAATATCCGAATACCCATTTTCAGCACAACCCGTGACTATCGCATTCCAAACCGCAACACTCCTCTGAGGCATTTTGTCGAACACGTTGCAAGCATAGCCAACTTGCCCAAGCTTGGTACACGCAGACAGCAATGTAGTCCAAGAATAAACATCTGGGTTTTCTATATCATCGAAAACCCGCTTCACCGAAGTCAAGTCTTTTGATTTCGCGTAGAGCGAAAGGAGAGTGTTTGCGACATGAGGGTAGGATTTGAGCCCTGTTTTGATGGAGTGCGCATGGAGCTGGCCTCCCGCGGTGGTGTGGCGGAGGTGGGCGCAGGCGGTGAGGGCGGAGGAGAGAGAGTAGTGGTCGGGACGGAGGCGGTGGGAGGAGTGGAGGTGGTGGAAGAGGTGGAGGGTGTCTGAGTAGTGGTGGGAGCGAGTGAGATTTGCAAGAAGGGAGTTGAGTTTGATGAGTGTTTCGGTGGCTTTTTCAGTTATGACAGTTAACATTGGAACTTCATCAGTTGTGGCGTTTTCTGTCGTCTGTCCCTACCATTTTCACCTTAAAAAAATTGGGTTATCTCACCGATTCATTCTATGGAATTGATTTTTGCAATTTACTAGGAAGTGTAATTTAAAATTTACATTTTTAAGTGTTTGTAACAACACAATAAAATTTTATTTTAAATTAAATAAAATACTTGTTCTCGTGGCAAAACTCAAGAAATCCACCCGATGGAGCTTCCTGCCCCAAAGTCCCAAAACTGAGATTTGTTTTTGGGATCACTCACCTCACGCAAAGTCGTGGAACAGATTGTGAGAGAGTTGGAGAGATAAGTTTGATTCATCGGGACACTCTTCATTATTAAAAAAATAACTCAACAACCTGACAGGGAACAAAGCGTGGACACTTTTGTCCACGCTACTGGAGACTTAATCCTAACCATTTGTGATTTCTTAACGAGTTCAGTTTAATAATTAAAATAGATAAATTTTTTCAATCCCAGTGAGGATTCAAACACATAAAAAATACACTAAATATCGATAGCTAGGTTTTCAAGACAAATTTATGTTAAAACAATGAGTTTTGATTCATTGTCCAATCTTTATTTCTTCACATAGTTACATCTCAAAAAACATACTATTCATCTATAACCGATGGAGATAATTTCTGATATAAATCTATGATTTCTACAAAGAAAACAATTTCGATCATCGCAATAACCCTCGAAAAAGTCCATAAAACAAGAATCAAGAAGGAGTCTCTCACACTATGCACTTGTTGTTTTGAAAGACCAATTCCATACAAAACCCATAAAAGAAAGCCTCATCCTTTCGCATTTATTTTGATAGCTCAAAATGTTTGGGTCTTGATGTGCATTTCGATTAATTTCTCAATTGACATGCATTTCAACTAATTTCTTAATCTCACCGTCCACTGCTAGAAAACTCGATTAAAATTAGGGAAAGTCTAAGTACCAAAAAATCTATCCAAAAAATTGCCCAGAATTTGAAATTAGTGGGGTAAATTCTGGCTGTTTTTTCTATGTATGGAGTACTGCTGTTAAAATTAAGACAAAACTAGGGAATTACAATGGGTCGACGTAATTTGCATTCAACTTTTTTTTTATCTGCAATAAAATTTCATAAAAACTCAACAAAATGTACATAGAGTGTAAATTAAAGAAAGCCAATAACCAAACACTTGTTCAAAGTAGAGGCAAACAAAAATTCCAGTGTAGTGTTGAACGAGAAAAAAAGAAGGAGAAAAAGGAGAAAACAGCGATGCAATAGGCCAACTAAAATTCGGACTAAGCCTATGCAAAAATTTGAAACAATGCATAGGAGTTTCATCAGAATTCCACTACTCTGTATAAATATCCCAACCATCAACACTCTGTAAACCATCCGAGCATTGACACATCATACTTATCCCTATTCAACCTATATTAATCAAGCTAGTGCATCCCGTGCCTAAATGCATGGCTTGAAGAATTCGATATTCAATACGGCTTTAAGAAGTGTTCACCCTATCTTCAAATTGAACATCTAAGTCATTTAAATTACTACTCCATACCGGTCAATGTGTAATCTTAACCCAATTGAACATAAGTCATTTAAACTACTACTTAATACGAGTCAACGTGTAATCATAACCCGATTAAACATCTAAGTCATTCCCCATTTGAAAGCCAACAATCAAAGGAATAAAATTACCATTTCATATAACAAATGCGTTCCAAGGGAACAATCTTGGTAAGTTAATTACTGACATAAGTAGAACGAGTCAAACACTTGCTCATCTAGGAAAAAACCACTACGCTAATGGGGACTCCATCAAACCAATTTAATTTCATTACAATACCAGATTTCCCCACAACTAAGAGGCAAAGTAGAGGTCATACACCCAGTCAAACACCCTATTGGTAAGTTGACGTTTGGCATACTTTGATGGAAGATCCTTCTTCCATGAATCCACGCCACGAAGCTACATGTGTTGTCCTGTAACAATATGATTCCAAACATTGAAAAATAACACTTACAAATAGAGAGTTTCAAATTTAAATTTTCCACTTAACTAGCGACAAAATAAAGAAAACAAATGACAATAATATGGATAGTTTTATCATGATTTCATTGACATATCCTTCTGTTTTAAGTTATATAAAGAGAATGTGTACAAATTAAAGCCAATGAGAATAAAAATGGATAGCTTTATCGAGAGCTCATTGACATATTCTTTTGTTTCCAGTTATATAAAGAGAACAATTTTGATCATTGCGATAAACCTCAAAAAAATCCATAAAACAAGAATCGGGAAGGAGCCAGTCCTCTATGTCTCACACTCTGCACTTGTTGTTTTGAAAGAAAACTTCCATACAAAAGCCATAAAAGAATAATTTGGCCTCATCCTTTCGCATTTATTTTCATAACTCAAAATGTGCGGGTCAATTGATGTGCATTTTCAATTAATTTCTCAATTGACATGCATTTCAACTGATTTCTCAATTTCACCGTCCACTGTCAGGGAACTCGATTAAAATTTGGAAAAATCTAAGTACTCAAAAAATCCACCTAGAAACGTGCCTAGAAATTCTAAATAAATTTCGGGTGTTTTTTCCGTGTACGTGGCACTAATAAAATTAAGACAAAATGGTATGGCATGTCCCAAGCCATAATCTCGCGTACACAGGTGGATATAAATGCACACCTATATATATATATATTCCCCCTTCCCCTTCCTTCCTCTTCTCCTTCCTCTCTCTGTCTGCTGATCCCAGATACAATGTGAGCCGTTGCGGGCTTAAAGCGCTTCCAAGTCCATCTCTCTCTCTCTCTCTCTCTCTCTCTCTCTCTCTCTCTCTCTCTCTCTCTAAAACCCTACCTCTCATTGTCGACTTCTCCTCTTTGTTCACTTCCATCTACGGATCTACCACCCCTCTCATTGTTCACTTCTAAAACCCTGTCTATCTAAAACCCTTAGAAATTTTCCCTGTTTGATTCAAAGTTCAAGAATCTCGGACTTAAGGTTAGACCCACAAAAGATTAATATACTCACCTTTGGCTTAAACTCTGCTTCAGTTTTAGCGTTTGAATGAACCAAATATGTGGGTTCTTGATTCATGAGTTCCCTTCCATTGGTACTTTTTTTTTTTTCTTTTTTTCTGTTGAAGAAAAACCCTAGAAAATTAGAAACTTTTGCAATGTACTACTTCACAACCCACTGCCCGGTAGTTCCAGAATCTTTTGGTTAGACCCAGAAATCGTTGCCCACATCTTAGGGGTTTCATGTGTTTTTGCTTTTGCCTCCTGGGTATCTTAGGGTTTTATGTGTTTTTGCCTCCTGGGTATCTCATGTTATTTTGTATTGGTATATTTTTTCCCTGGTTGTTTGAATAGCGTTTCATGGGTTCTTGATGCAATCTTGTTTGATAGAACATTTTTTTCAGTTTAATTAATTGAATCTTGTTGAAGGAATGGGTGGTTTTGTTTAAAATTGGGTCACAACTCACTGGGGAAGTTTTGAATGATGGCCTGAATGAGTTTTCATTAATCCGCGGTTTTTAAGATAAATTGTGAAGACTTGCTGTTTCATACATTGATGTTATTTTCTCAGGTTGTTTAAATTGGGTTTCATGGGTTCTTGATTCATTTCTTATTTCTTTTTTTTGTTCGATAGGTTTGTTCTTGATTAATCGTGTTTGAAGAAATGGCGGCTTTATCTGAAAGTGGGGAATTTGACATTAGGGAAGTTTGGAATGATAACCTTGAAGATGAGTTTGCTCTGATTCGTGATATCGTAGATAAGTACTCTTACATAGCTATGGATACTGAATTCCCTGGCGTTGTTGTTACCCTAAACTCGAATCCTAATCCTCAACACTTCACTGACTACAGTACCTTAAAAGCCAACGTTGATATCTTGAAGTTAATCCAGTTGGGTCTAACATTTTCCGACAAGGAAGGGAATCTTCCCTCCTGTGGGTTTGATAAACTTTGTGTTTGGCAATTCAATTTCCGTGAATTTGATGAGGACAAAGATACCCATAACCACGATTCGATTGAGCTCTTACGAAAGGCTGGCCTGGATTTTAAGATGAACAAGGAGAAAGGTGTTGATGCCAACCGGTTTGGCGAGCTCTTCATGTCTTCTGGGGCTGTGTTGAATGATAAAGTACACTGGGTCACCTTTCACAGTGCTTATGATTTTGGGTATTTGATTAAGCTACTGACTGGCAAGAATCTGCCTGATACACTCGAGGAATTCTTGGATCTGATCAAATTATATTTCCCGAATGTGTACGATACCAAGCATTTGGTGAAATTTTGCAGCGATTTACATGGTGGATTGAACAAGGTCGCTATGCAGTTGGGTGTCAAAAGGGTTGGCACAGCTCATCAAGCTGGTTCGGATAGTTTGCTTACTTGTCTTACTTTCATAGAGTTGAAAGATAAATTCTTTAGTGGCTCACCTGACAGTTTTTCTGGTGTGTTGTATGGTCTTGGAAGCTGAGAATAGATGGAATATACTCAATGAATCACAGAAAAATAGCAAAGTCTTAGGAAAAAGACCATTTGTTGTTGGAGTATGCTTGGGTGCACAGTTCGTTCTGTTAGTGATCTATGAGCAAATTTTTTGGTCTGTTTGTTGTTTTTCCTTTGCTGAAATTGAGTTTAGTAGAGTTTCAGTCTGGTACCAATCGAATTGTGCACTTTCTTTTTACTAGACAAGTATTGTGCATGTTTTAGGAAAAAATTTACAAGCAGATATAGGCCCGATTTGTTTTGACGTATTATGATATTTTCTTGCAAAACATTTTACCCGCTTTCCATTGTTTGGACCAGGCATTAGACGGAAACGGGGTGGGAGCTGTGCACCTGAGTGCTATGCACCGTGTTGTGCAGCCCTCGACCATTCGATTGTGTTTTGGACGTTCCGGATTTGTTTTGATTTTTCACCGATAAAATTAAATTAAAATTACAGAATGCATCCAGGTAGTCCAAAACGTAATCGGATGGCCGAGGAGTGCACAACACCCACCCAAGTCCGCATTAGACAAAGCATTGGACAAACAAAGGTTTTGACTGGACTGGGGTGCCTGCAACAGCCACAGTGGGCTGCTGTGAGGGCATCTCCAGTAAATGTGAATAAGGTGTAGTTAAGGAAGAAATAGCACAGTTAACAAATATTTCTCCTTTTTTTCTACCCAATCGTGTAAATAAGGTGATGCTAGGGTCAGAATTTTTGGTGTAAGAGATAGTTCAGTGTATAACCGTGTGTGTGCAGATAATTAAGGGAGAGGAGAGAGAGAGAGAGGGAGAGAGGGAGAAGAGAAGAGAGAGAGCGGAGTGACAGGACCTGTCAGGAGAGAGAAACGGGAAAAGTGAGAAAAAGAAAGGGAGAAAGAAGGAGAGAGGAGAGAGAAAGGGGGAAAGTTTGGACCTACTTTTTATACTTTAACAACACTTAAGCAACACCATTGCAACACTTCTTACCTTAACAACACATTTTGTCATAACAACACAAAAATGGGACCCACTTCTTACACTTTTGTGTCATATAACACCACATTTTTGTCATAACGATTGGAGATGCCCTGGGGCCAATTCCAGGCCCATTAACATAATCCAATTAGTTCGTTTTGTTTGGTTCGTTGAGTTGGTATGGTGTTAAAAAAAATAATGCGTATAAATTAGACATACGTAGCTACTTGAGAAACATATCGTTATTTCATTTCTTTTGACTAATAGGATTTTGAAAAAAAAAGGGTGCTTTGTTCGTATTTACTAATATCCGATTTACATGACTTTTGGCGAGTGATAAAAAATCACATTGACTTTTGGCGAGAGATAAAAAATCAACGACCAAAAGATAATGAATGGATCAAAACATTTTAATACATTAACCAAGGTTTCCCCCACATTGTCAGGAATGGGGAGAAATCTCTTGTAGCCTAGCGGTTATCTCCTGGTTCTCCTACAAGCGAGACCATGGTTCGAGCCTCGGCTGAGGTGTTTGAGATTTAGGGCTATAGATAGCTTCTAGATCCCCTCTGAAAACTAACTCACTAACTCCGCTGTTAACCCCCTGATGTATATCGAATGGGGAAAAAAATCACAGCAGAATGGAGTCTTAGAAATTTTAGCATTTACCAAGCAATTGGCAGTGTTGACAGAAATTCCTATGATATAAACTATTAATATACGTTCTATAGAATTTTAAAAATATATAATTATATCAAAATTACTCTATATAATTGTACTAAGTTTAATGCTAAGGCAATGATGAAATAATATTACAAAGATTTTCATGCCCTTCTACTTTTCATTTCATGTGATCACCACAGCATACAAAAACATTATTCTATCAAGTTCACGGCATACAAAATACACTCTTAGATGTCATGTGTTACAATCATTACACATCAAAAAATACTCGAACCTTTTCTTCACTTGTTACCGCACATATATAACCCAATGTTTAAAGATAAATATTTTATTGATTATATGAATTCACATACTAATATATATGGTAAATTTCACTCACCTCCCCTGAGGTTTCTGACAAAAACAGATACCTCCCTCGAGGTTTTTGAAATGCCACTGACCTCCCTTGCTTTACCTGACAATGTGTGATTTCCCCCCATTCCGTTATCTAACCTCAAACAGCAGTAACGTGCATCAGACAATGACCAAATGCCTCTCTCTCTCTATATATATCTCTCTTCCACCTTCCCATTACAACCCTTCTTCTCCAATATTCCAGTAACCAAAACTAGCAACAAGTGCTAAACCCACCCATGATCCCTAAGAACCACCGCTATCAAGGACTTTGCCGCCATTCGTAAACCCACTTTTGGCCATCGGCAATCTCCCAAAAGCAATTTTAGTGGCCAAAAAATTCATTGGGGATTACCTTTCCCCTCCCAGTGTTGCTCCATAAATCTTCCTGCTTTTTCACTACTCTAGGCTGATTTTCGGAGCCCTCTTTTCCCGTTGATCTCGGCACAAAATTTGGACTGTTTTCTGACAATAAAAAAAATGGTGGTTTGTGAAGGTCTAATTCGGAGTGATTTAAAGAAGAGGGAGGGGGGTCCATAGATGGTGTTGATTTGTAAAGAAAGGAAGATGTCCTGCTGATTTGTCCATTTGGTCCCTCATACATGTAAACCAATTTCTTCCCATGAAATTCCAAAATCTGTTTTGTTTACTGGATTTAATTTTTTAATTTCTACATCTTGTTTTGAATTAGGATTAACCAGGTCTTATGTTTGTGGTTCAATTGGTTAGGGCACAATGTGGACGATCTGATTTGATCTTGATCATGCATCTAGATTTACATTATGTTGTGGGAGCAAATTTGGGAAAGAATTAAGTTTATAATTTGGTATTTACATGACTATTTTTCACTTGATGCTAATGGGTTTTTCAATTTTTTGTAGTTTGCTTGGAAAAGGGGATGGAACTTGATGTGTATGTATGTGTATAGATATATGTATACATATGTACATTTAAATGTATGGGATGACAAAAAGAAAAGAAGGCAATGGGAAAAAAAAAGGGAAGAGAGGGGTGGTGAAAATGCCGTGGAGTGTATGGGAGTGAGAGAGAATACATTTTTTTTTTGATGACCAGAGACTCCATTAATAAGAATGATAAAAAGAGAAGACATGGGTAATTTTGTCATTCTAACAACCAAACTTTCAAACCTCAGCAGCTTCTGTTAATGTTTTAACGGAAAATGGATGGAAGGGGGTATTTTTATATTGTCAGGTAAAGCAAGGGAGGTTAGTGGCATTTCAGAAACCTCGAGGGAGGTATCTGTTTTTGTTTTTGTTAGAAACCTCAAGGGAGGTGAGTGAAATTTACCCTAATATATATGCATACAAATACATATATGTGCATAAGGAAATGCTTTGGTATGCGTAATGTGATAAAAGGGTAGAGGTTAAAATAGTTTTCAAAAGTGAGAATTTAGAATGACAATTCAAAAGTAGTTTCGGAGTTACTTTTCAAATCATGGCTCCTTTATGCTAGTTTTGAGAATTGATTATGTCAGAATGCATTGGCAGAATTTATACCAAACATTTTTAGTTCGGGTTTTTCATTTGTTAAAATGAGAAATTCATAAAATTCAATGGGTGATTTTAGCAAAAGAGAAAATCAAGTGCTAAAATCAACCCATTTTAGCAAAGGAAAATGGATTGAATTTAGCGATTGGTTTCATCATTTGCTAAAATCACCGACTTGATTTTATGAGTTTCCCATTAGGCACAATATGTAAAATTAGAATCCAAAATCAGGTAAAAAAATTTGCACCAAACACCCACTCAATATGCTTGGCCAAAACGTACTTTCAGAATTTCTTTGTAAAAAACCTGCAGTATTCCATTTGGTTTGAACGAGAATAGTTTTTGAAATTCTGAAGAAATACATTTTCACCAAAATTAGGTTGTTTCCCCAAAATTTTCTCTAAAAACAAGATCCCAAAAAATGACTATAAAAGTATTTTCAAAAAAAGTAACCAAACAAAGATCTTTGAGCTAAAAATTAAACAACCCAGAAGGTGTGAATTTATCATTTTACTCCCCAATCACGTTTATGGCAGAATCCGCCAGCTTAATCCATTGCATCTCCCTCCTCCCTCTCTCTAACCCTCAAAACCCTGCTCCCTCTTTCTCTCTCTAAAACTCTCCAATGGAAGACGACGACGAGTTTGGCGATCTGTACACCGACGTTCTCCGACCCCTCCAATCCAAACAACCCTCTCTCAACCGTCCGATCGATCTCAACATTCACAGCGACGATGAAGAGATTCTTTACCCAACTTCTACTTCTAACCCTAACCCTAAATTCAATTTCGCCACCTCTCACCTCAATAACCTCAATCAAGCCCCAGTCTTTAAATCAGAAAACGAGGGTTTAGCTGATGGGTTTAGTAGTTTGGCGTCTGATTCAAGTGTTTCTAGAGTTTTGGATTTGAATTTGATGGATGAATCTGGTATTGATGTTGTTGTTGAGGAGAGTGAGGAGAAAGATGATGTACTAATTGAAAAAGACGAGGATTTGATGGACAAGAAAGAGAATTTTGAGAAATTTGATATTGAAGAGGTTGATGATAGTGGGATTGGGGATATGAGTTCGGGTCCGTTGATTCCGGGTATTACTGGGCTTTCGAATGGGGTGGGAAATGGGGGTGATGGTATGAGTGGAGAGGGGGATGACTGGGATAGTGATGATAGTGAAGATGATTTGAAAATTGTGTTGAATGAGAATAACCATGTGGGTATGGTGATGGATGGGAATGGAGTGATGGGAAGTGATGATGAAGACGAAGATGGTGATCCTTTGGTTATTGTGGCAGATAGCGAACCGGGTCATCAGGGAATGGAAGACCAAGAGTGGGGTGAAGATGCGGCACAGGCCATGGATGGTGAGAGAAAAGAATTGGGAGGTGATGCAGGTAAAGTAATTGGAGGAGCGGGTGTTGCACCAAAGATTGGGTACAGCAATCATGTTTATCACCCTTATCATTCTCAGTTTAAGGTCAGTGATGTTGTACACGTGTGGGTTTGTGTTTTCGAATTGGTTTGATAAGAACTTAAAATGTAAATATGAGTTGCAAACTATTGTACCCAGATGATTTGAAGTTGATGAATATTCTTTTATCTGCTTTTCATGTGTTGTTTGAAGGAATTCGAATGAAATAGTGACCACAAATGATGGGATTGACAATTGTATAGATGCAAATGAACTGATGATGATGTCCATTTCACTAAACAACAATGCTTAAAATCTCTTGTAAAGTTATATGTGTGCAATTGCTTGCAAAGCGCACTGGTTTGAATAATAGAGTCCCTTGATTTTGTCAGCTGTGGTATACTGTATGGAAAGCAGGTGGCATATTATGCGCAACAAAGCTTTTTCATTTTGACCAAAAAAAAAAAAGCCAAAGCTTTTTCGTGTTCTCAGGTCATTTATTTTGATTACTTCAGGCTTTGCATTCTAGAAGTTTCTTGGTTGGTGAACAATTTTCATGCTGTTAGGTAACCGAGTACACTGTTGGTATGTGTGGCCTTAAGCACTCGGAATAAAAATTCAATCTACTGTTCACTGTCCTCCCTCTGCTTCTCCTTCTCTGGCAGTTGGACTGAAAAGGCAAAGGAATGGATTGGAATTGATGGAACTATGAAATTTTTGCTGCTTGGCAGAATATTGGTCACAATTATGTGTGTGTCCGTTGATATGGCCACCAGTTTTGCACTTTGGTGCTCCACATACTATGTAATAATCCTCTGAAAGGATGAAGATTCTTTTTAGTTACCTTCATTTTTTTATATTTGTAGAACAACAACAACAATAACAGAACCCTTCTAGTCCCCAATCATTGGGGGTATGGGCGGGAGATGATTGGAGCCAGACCTAACCTTTGGCAATATGCACAAAGTGGCTGCTCTCAGAATACCACTAAAACAGTGGTCCCCCTAAACCTCCAAGAACCGAGGAGCTACAAGGACGTTTTGCTGCAGAACCATGCCCCCAAATCAAAGCCAAAAGGCATCAGGGAGTGCAGGCCTAGAGACCCAAATCAATTTATATGCTCATTACTATGCTTCCTTCATTCATGGTTCAGAGCATCTCACTAATGAGCACATAATTTCCAAATTTGGTTTTACCTTAAAACAAGACATGCTTTTTCTGCCACTGATTTTGTTTATAATTGAATACTTGATAATGCCCGGTTATTTAACTATGTTCTCTCATCATGTCATCCATGCAAGAGTTTTGACAGTTGCCTTTTCCATCTAGTTGAATTCATCATGATTGCTTGTTACTTCAGGCAGTAAAGTTTGTTAATTAGTTTGAAGTAACAAGATTTTGCCTAGCCTCAGAATGTATTTCTCCGCATCCTCATAAATCAACTTATTATTTTCTTTGCTCCGAAGTGCTCTCTTTATATTTTGTCCGTATATAACTGTAAAAGTATATTTCCTTCCACTGTTTCTTTACTGATATTTGAGATCCGTTTCTGTTTAGTAGATTTTAAATGGCCAGAAGTGACTTGAAATTACTCCATGATGTCTACGATTGTTAGAATAGTATAAAAGTATTTGTGGTCTTGAAATTTGATGTTGATGCACGTGGATGCTCTGAATTTGATTTATTTCAATATCTGATATTTTGTTTTATTCCCAGCTGCGGAGTTTTTCCTAAAGGTGATCGTTACTGTAAGTGAATGTCAGTTCATTTCTTGGTCATCTTTCTTAACTTTATTGTCATTTCTTTGTGCAGTATGTGAGGCCTGGTGCAGCACCGATACCTGGGTCAGCTCCTGTTGGCCCTGCAGGAGCCCCAGGTCAAGTTCGTCCCCCAGTCCACGTAGGCCCCGTCGCTGGTCGTGGCAGAGGTGATTGGCGGCCAATGCAGAAAAGTTTTCACCCAGGGTTTGGTCCTGTTTGGGGGAACAATACATCAGGGAGGGGTTTTGGCAGCGGGCTGGATTTCACACTTCCGTCGCACAAGTAACCCTCTTGTAGCTTTATTTTGTTTTTATGTTATTTATAATGTTTATTGTACTCTATTTTTAAACTGGTGTCATCCTGTATAGTTGATCATCTTGTAACACCACTCACCTAATATGCTTGTTCTAGTGAGACTTTGACCCTTACTTTATGGATTGTACAACACTGGTGGCCTTGTAGGTGTCTCTAAAATCTTTTTGGTCCTTTGCGTAGGGACATGATGTAGAAATAAAAGGAAAAAGCCTTCCCAATTGGAACATTACTTTGCACCTATGAAGCACCGACACTGCTCGGGGTCACCGTATCGCGGTGTCCGGACATGGGGACACGGTGGGAAACGTGTCCGGACACACCACGTGGAGGGGGACACGGCTTAATCGATTTTTTGGAGGGGGACACGGATGAGACACGGCAGAGAGAGAGAGAGAGAGAGAGAGAGAGGAGAAGACGAAGAAGAAGAAGAAGAACCATCGGATGAAAAAAAGAAGAAGAAGAAGAACCTGTACGAAGAAGAAGAACGATGCAGTCCAGTCGACGAAACCCTCTGATCGCCGACGAGAGCTTCCAGTCAGTCGGTCGATTCTGTCTACTTTTTTTTCGTTGTACTGCCTGCTGCTAGGGTAAAGAATGTAATAGGAGTATATATATATATATATGTGCGTTTTATTACAGTACACACCCAATAATTTTAAGTCATAACACATTTACCCCCAAACCAAACCAAACCGAGCCTTATGTCCCAAATCAATTGGGGTCCGCTACATGAATCATTTTCCTCCACTCTGTTAAGTGCTGCTTGCTCACTTAGTCCTAGTAGACTCAAATCCTTGCGCACTACCGCATCTAATGTCAATTTGGGTCTTCCCCTCCCCGGAGCGTTGCTACTCAAAGCTATCCTATCCACTCTCTTAACTACTGCATCCGCTGGTCTCCGATAGATATGCCCAAACCACCTAAGCCTATTTTCCCTCAACTTCTCCTCTATAGGTACTACACCTACCATCTCGCGGACTGTTTCATTTCTAATCCTATCTCGTCTAGTCTTACCACACATCCACCTCAACATTGTCATTTCCGCTACACTTATCTTGTTCACCTGCTGTTTCTTAATAGGCCAGCTTTCTGTCCCGTAAAGTATTGCTGGTCTTATGGCAGTTCTATAGAATTAGGATTCATGTCATAGAGATTTGACGGGTCTTTTTACGTGCTGGCTGTCAGCTACCTAACGCATGACCCTCCTTTATCCGGGCTTGGGACCGGCTGCGATCTAAAGGTAAGGCTTTAAGAACGTCATAGGCGGAGTTAAAAATTTAAAATTATTACAAATATACCCTTATTTTTACATTTTGCAACAAAAAATATAAAAAATTTAATATCTATATATGTTTTTTATTTATTTATTTTTCCACGTGGCGTGTCCCCCGCCGTGTCCGTGTCCCCATTTTTTTAGAATTACCATGTCCCCGTGTCCGTATCCGTGTCCGTGCATCATAGCTTTGCACATTTTTTTTACTTAGGTTTTCTGTTTTGTTGGAGATACTCCCACCCTCTTTCCTCTACTGCTGGACTGCACTCCTGGCGAAAAATGAAAAGCGAGAAAAGGGAAATAAATTCCTTCTCCACTTCATATTTCTTCAGCGTACTCTGCAGTCTTTGTTTTTGCTGAACTCCTTTGGTTATCGATGATGAGGTTTGCCTTTTCTGCATGTTTGTAATGTCTCCACATTGTGGGCCATGCACTACGAATGCTGCAGAAAAAAGCAGTGTTTCTGTTGCAGGAAAGGTTGGTCTAACTTGAGATGCTGTAACCTTTCCAATCGTCGTCTCATTATTTATATTGTATGTTGGAAATATTGTTGTGTTTGTTGGTTTTTTCTTGTTGATTTGTTATTCTTTCCGCAGGACTATATTTGAGGTTGATGTTGATAGTTTTGAGGAAAAACCATGGAGGCTCCCTGGCATTGATGTGTCAGATTTCTTTAACTTTAGCTTGAACGAGGATAGTTGGAAAGGTTATTGCAAGCAGCTGGTAAGGATTAGCCATTGTTTTGTCCTTTCCTATATGGGTGGAAGTCGAGAGGATGCTGAATTGAAATTATGCAGGAACAACTCCGTCTGGAGACAACAATGCAAAGCAAAATTCGCGTCTACGAAAGTGGGAGAACAGAACAGGTAATGAGGTGCTTTTGCTTCTTGATGTATGCATCAGTGCTAGTATCTTGCTCATTTAACCCACTTTACGTGGGTAAAGAAACTAGCAGAGAAGCTTTCATCTTTTATTGGTCTCATTTCAGGAGTACGATCCAGATCTGCCTCCAGAACTTGCTGCAGCGGCTGGTATTCATGATATTCCGTCTGGAAATGCAAATCTCAGTAAGATGGATGCTGCACAAAGTGACGCATCAAAAGCATCTACACGTGCGCGGCCACCATTGGTATGTGGAGGCAGTTGATTTTGAAGTAATTTTTGTTCTCCTCCCAAAAAAGGAAAAGAAAAATTATGATATCAATAAAAATAAATATATGAATAAAAAACCATAGTGGACTTTTTGTTTCTCTTAGGCCTGTTATCTTGTCCAGACTCTGGACTAAAGCATCAGATTCGTCTATATATCCAAGGGGGGGCACATATCACATGCTTGATTAGAACTGTTGTGGCTAGGATTAAGCGTTTGTTGGATATGATGTCCCACAAAACATGGAATGTGCAATAGCAGCAATACCTTGGGAGATGTGGTATTCTTAAAGCCATTTGATAAGTACTATCATTTTGATAGGATTACTGATCTAGTAGATATTACATCCCTTCGGCCTTCACAATTAGGCCAGACAAACAAACGGGGCCTTAAGCTTTATTGTGACTAGTCAAGAATGGAGAAACCTTCAAAGATAAATGTTAGTTTTCGGTGTCAGTTTTTAGGCTCACTGGTTTTATCTTATTTCCAACCAGCCAACTGGGAGAGCAATACAGGTGGAAACTAATTATAGTGAGCGTCTTCCATCCATGGATACCCGGCCACCAAGACTTCGTGATTCTGATGCCATAATTGAGGTAAATGGTCAATCCTCTCTTTTAGAACCAGCCAGTCTTGTTCTGTTGCATATTACTTTTTTCCAACACAATTTGCTCTGAACTTGGTTTGGCAAACAGATTGTCTTGCAGGACTCTGCAGATGACACAGAGCAAGCAGAAAATGATCCCTCGGGAGATGCTTTTAGAGAAGGCCCTGAAATTGAAAGTAATGTTGCGAAGGAAGACGACGGACATTTTCCACCTGCTTATAATGGTAGGAAACAGGAAGTTCCTGGTAGAACAGCACCATTTATGAGATCTGTTCAGGATACTGTAACCGAAGGAGATGGAAGTTTGCCTTCCCCCCCGAAAGCACAGGTTCAGTATTCTCCGGATTCTAGGGTGAAAAACTCTGCATATCCTGGCCGAGATGTTGGCACCGTCCATGAGGAGAGGTATGAATTAAGTCCACTGGATTAAATCCCCGTGCATTTTCTTGAGCGTGAGCTTCTTATGAGTTTTGCTCTTGTTGTCGCTAGCCTAATACAACGTTTGCACAACACTTGTGGGAGTTAAGTCTGTCAAAATTGCCATCGCTTTGTTCTTTACTCTCTCTTTTTTTTTCCTTTGCATCAACCCCTTGCTTTTTCTTGGGGAACTGAAGTATTTTGATAAAGTAAATTATCTGAGTGATATGTGCTGGTGAGCAACAAAAAAGGGGAAGGCCAACAAATGATTATAGAAAGCTCAGTTTAGTAAATTGTTGAATGCATGTTGATGAATTCCAATAGACGGATGAACTTGGGCAGATTAACAGTTGTTCTATCCTTTATCAGCAAACAAAACAATGTGCTTATGCTCACTTAAACAAAAACCAAGTATAGTGAAGAGTTGATTACCTGTTGAAGAATGAAACTGAATCATTTTATATGTCAATTATTTGTCTTTTATTTTATGATATACAAACCAGTAATTTTTAGGGGTGAGCATGGACCAGATTGGTTCGGTTTTGTAGTAAACCAAGAACCAAACCACTACATACGGATTATGAATTTGGAGAACCAAACCAACCCACAAAAGGCATAGAACCAAACCAATCCAAACCATTAAAATACGGATCGGTTTCGGTTTCGAACAACGGTTTACTTAAAATTAAGATATTATTTCCGTAAACTATTTAGAGTACTTAAAATTGAAAAGATTAATAAACCAAAACTTATATTAAATCCGATTCCATTAAAATATCATTAAAATTAATCATGGTAATGAAGGAAATCAAAGAATAGGAATAGGCTATGACCGAATCATGTATAGAAATTTGGAAAAATAGAAACGTGCTGTGGAATCAGAATTGGAATGGAGAATTTCATTACCAAATTTATTGGCTATGACTAAACCACCATTGGTGTATTGGAATTAAGGGAATAAGTGGTGAATCTTAGGCCAGAGAAGGAATAATGAATAAATAAAATTAGGAAGTTAGTTGACTATGGCTTTTATATATATATATAATATTCACAATTCGGATTGGATTGGAACCAAAACCATGATTCGTAAATCCACAAACCAAACCATTGAGTACGGATTCTAATTTTTTTAAACCAAGCCCAAACCACGCTACTGAAAAACCGAACCAAACCAATCGGTTTGGACTGGATTCATGGTTTGACGGATTTTCTGCTCACCCCTCGTAATTTTGTCTTCTTAGTTCTTATACTTTTCAACTCTTATGTCGTGCTGATATGGTATCGTAGATCTGAGATTTTTCTTACTCCTTAAATATCTTCTTCTGGAGAAATCTCTGCACATATTTTGGGTTAATATGGGTTCTTGCACCTCTATTGTTAAGCTGTATCTTTGTAGTCAATACCGGTGGTTTCTTGGTCACGACCAGCACATTGGGTGTTGGAGGCAGGGTCCATTATGATAGTTTTTATCATCTCTTGCATATGATTTTCATCCCATTTTGTGACATTTCCATGGTAGTTTCAACTGATTTTGATTTCGTGACATTGTATCTGAAGTATCTTTCACTTTCTTCTTAATTCAGACAGACAAAGGGAAGAGCTCATGGTAGATCACCCAATATCACCAAATATGACAGTCAGAAGGAAGATTCCATAGAAGGCTTTAGTGGAAAAAGTAGCCAATTATCATCTCCTGTGACTGTTGAGAGTGGTGAGGAGCTTGATGTAGAACATGGTGATGGTTTGCACGATGATATGGTGGTGGCCGATGGAATCTCTGGAGTGGATAGAGAAGAATTGGTCTTGGACACTACTGCTAATAACACTCGGGAAGATGAAAATCAATTGCCTTCTGTGAAAAAACAAAAATTAAGTTCTCGAGTTGAACAATCTTCTCCCCTTCAGGGAAGGAATGATGGACGAGACATGAAGGCCACAAGAAGAAGTGAAAACAGCAAACCAAGGAAGTTGGTGCACAATAGTGCACAGAAGGAAGTCGTTCAGAATGAACGTTCTACAGATATGCGGTACTCGAAGAGGTCGCACGGTGAAGGTGAGCAGGGTGTCAGAGGTAAAAGTCGCGATGAGAGGCATGAGATGGAAAAACACCGTTTGGTGGAAAAAGTTAGGGAGGATTCCTATTCTCATAGCGATTGGGATCCGTATCCAGCCCATCACTTGCAAGGGAAATATGAAGGCATAGACAGGCGAAAGGAGAGAGACTATTCGGATGGATCTTTGCATCGGCAAGAAGTCGATCCTTATATTAGGAGGACTAGAGCCGAAAGCATGAATAAGCGAGTGCGCGGTGACGAAATTGGGTCAAGGAACCGGTACAAGAAAGATGAAGATCTTCAGTTGAGGAAGCAGTTGGAAAATGGTAATTTAAGGGGTCGTTACGATAAAGATGTGGAATCACAACGCGGAGAAAGGGATGATAATTTGAAGATTCGATACGAGGACATGGACAATAATCTTCATAGAAAAATAAGGAAGGAAGAGGAGTATTCAAGGAGGGATGGGGGAAAGGAAGAAATCTTGCATGGCCATAGAGAAAGCGTATCAGGTCGTCCAAAGCGAGAAAGAGATGATTCTTTGGATCAGCGTAGGAGTAAGAGAGACGACGAAGTGAGAACGAAAGATGATGATCACCATTTTGTCAGACATAAAGAAGAGAGCTGGATTCACAGAGAGAGGAGTGAGAGGCATAGGGAGAGGGATGAGTTGCAAAAGAACAAACAATCACATGAAAGCTTATCAAAGCAGGAAAGAGAAGACAGGCGGGGAGGAGTTAGAGTGAAGGATGAGTACAAGGATTCTGACAGAGATTACCAATTTAAAGACAAAGGGCGGCATAGTGAGCAACTTGAGAGAAGGGATCAAATTGAAACCAACTCAGCAATGACGAGAGAGGATGTCCATGCACGCAGAAACCAACTCACTAATGATGAGAGAAGATCAAGGCAGGAAAGGGCAAGTGTGCGTAGTGATCGTTTTGTTAGTGGTTCTGATAATGATAGAGCACATGAGAGAAAACATAAAGAGAACACGAGGAAGAGTAGAGAATCTGAGGCTCTGCATCAAAACTCCAAGGGTGTTTCCAAGAGGAATCAAGATGACCAAAGTGGTCTGGTGAATGATCCGGTATGTTTTCGCCTCTATACACTGATATTACTTCTGCAAATCGCATGCTGATGAACTCGGTAGAAAACCTTGAAATATGATAAATATGACGAGAGGGAATCTTTGGTATAGTGTTATTGGTAGTACATGTTGAAACGGTGCTAAATGGATATTGTATTAGTCAATCTGACTATTCCACAGCACTTCATTCTGGAGGCTAATTCCCATATCTGTGACTCTGAAAATATATTTTAGACATTGTCCTGTTTTGTGCATCTTTTATGGGAAGACTTTTTTTTTTTTTCCATATAGTCATACCATTTGTGATCTGATGCGATTCAGGTTTGGGTGCCCTCGTTCATTTTTCATGTCCTTTTTTGTACATTACATTTTTCACTGCTGAGTTTTAAACACTTGTTTTCTTTACATGCAAGAATAGATGGTACTCTTCAAATATAAACAAAAAAATTACATTTTTCACTTGTTTTTTCTTTAAATGCAAGCATAAATGGTACTCTTCAATATACGAATCAGAGATCCACTTTATGTTTCTGACAAACCTAACATTATTGTGACGAGTATAGAAGGGAGACACATTGACTAACATTGCAGACATTCGCTAAAATCAGTTTATACTGGATGCCTTTTGGGTGGGTCTAAAGAAGGTCTCAACTACTATTTCTATCCGATTGTAGTTGAATCCCCTGCAACTATTTACACAGTATATCTATGCTTAATTGAAGACTCTATGTTCATGAGATAAGTACCTTCAGTTCCACAATTTGTTTGGTTTGTTCAGTAAATATGTTACCAAATACCAACTTACCATCTTGGAAAGTCAATCAACTATCCTATGTTGGCAACTCGGCATTGCTTGTATATATTATGGAATTAGTTGAATGTTACTTTGCTCACTGGTTATTCTTACCTTCGTAGTGTTGAGAACATAAATAATAAAGTTTTCCTTCTCTCTAATGGCATTTTAGATGAGTTGGTGTTTAACAATCTAATATGGTATCAGAGCAGGCAAGAGATCCTGTGTTCGAACCTCACCACCATCAATGATTAAAAATGTACAAGTGTTTAGCCCACTCATGGAGGAGAACTTGGCTACAAGTGAGGAGGCGCGTTGAGAATATAAATAATAAAATTGCCACCCTCTCTAACATCCAAGGGCGGAGCTAAGAAGAGACAACAGGGCCAGTTGACCCCTTTGAACCCCAAATTTCTATAGGGATATTACTAGCATACATCACAAAGCTGCTAATTGACCCCTCTTTGATTTAATAACAAGTGGGCGAGGTCTCAATCAAGAGAGCATTCTCAATTGTGCTAGTGATACACGTTGGGGATGGCATTATGAAACTTTGCTTAGCTTGATTAACATGTTTGTAGCGGTAATTGATGTGCTTGATATAATAGTTGAAGATGGATCCACTTCTAAACAAAAATCTGAAGCTTTTCGGCTATTAAAGGAGATGCAATCTTATGAGTTTGTGTTTAATCTTCATTTGATGAGCTCTGTCTTGGGGGTTACAAATTAGTCGTCAAAATCATTGCAAAGAAAGGATCAAGACATTGTGAATGCTATGAATTTAGTTCAAGTATCCAAGGATTGACTCCAATTGATGATGGATAGTGGGTGGGATTCCTTGATAGAAGAAGTATCCACTTTTTGCGGCGAAAATTCTATTCATGTTCCTAGCATGGATGGCACATATATTTGTCAAGGAAGGTCAAGGCGTAGAGCTGAAGAAACGACAAATTTGCATCACAACCGTGTTGAGTTACTTTATATAGTTATAGATATGCAACTTTTGGAGCTAAATAATCGCTTTAATGAGGTGAATACGGAGTTACTTCTTTGTGTTGCTTGTCTCAATCCATCTAATTCATTTTGAAAGCTTCGACAAGAAGAAGGTGATTCGTTGGGCGGAATTTTATCCGAAGGACTTTTCAGATATAGAGCTTTGGGCACTTGCGAGTCAACCAGAGAATTTTATTATGGATGTGCGTTCGAGTGACGATTTTTCTAATTTGAAAGGAATAAGTGACCTTGCTCAGAAGATGGTTGAAACCCGAACAAATATGGGGTATTTCTTGGTTTATCGACTTCTTACTTTGGCCCTTATTTTACCTGTTGCTGCTGCCATCGTAGAGAGAGCATTTTCTGCTATGAAGATTGTGAAGAGTAGGCTTCGAAAATCGAATGTGTGATCAATGGATGCATGATAGTTTGGTTGTGTATATAGAGAGAGATATTTTTTATAGCATTACAAATGAGGCTATCATGCTTCATTTCAAAGTACGAAAAGTCCTAGGGGTTGCTTGTAAATGAATGCAACGTTTGTTCATCAATATATATCTCAATCTAATTGTTTTTTCCGATTAGCAAATTGGAAAAGCGAATTGCGCATCGTTCTGATGCCTGACCCCTCGAATAAAAAATCCTAGCTCCGCCTTTGCTAACATCTTAAGCTTTTAAACGAGTTGGTGGTTAACAATCTAATAGTTTCTGCGCATAGCATCTGATCTGCCTTGACAGCTACACATGAAGGTGTTTCTTAAGTCTATTAGCCACAAGTTTTGAGTATTGGCAATTGTACCAGCTGAATATTTTCCTTAAAGAAAGACCTAAAAAACTGGGTTTGATATCAACTCTGGCATTTCCACTCGTGTTTTGGAGTATGTCCTACTCATGTATTTGGGTATCTTCTTACTTATGGATGTGGCTTGGATATTGTCTAGAGAATTTCTCTCCTTTTTTGTGCTCTCTTTCTCATTATTGTAATTGTTGTTTCAGGTTATATCAAGAGGCATAACTGAACGGGGAACCAATAAGAACGACATCCTGAACCGTCACTCTTCCAAAAAACACAAGGAAGATGCTTCTTCAGATGATGAGCAGCAAGATTCTAGAAGAGGACGGTCCAAATTGGAACGTTGGACAAGCCATAAGGAGAGGGATTTTAGTATTGCCACTAAGAAGTCATCATCTTCCTTGAAGGTTAAAGAGATTGAGATGGACAACAATGGTGGCCCTTCCTTAGCCAGCAAGAAGCTTCTAGATGAAACCCTCACCAATCAGCTTCCCCCAGTTGACGAAAAAGATGATGTTAATCCTGAGATAAAGAACGTAGATGCTAAACCCTTGGAGGATAAACACTCAGACACTGTTGAAAAGTTGAAGAAGCGAAGTGAGCGGTTCAAGCTTCCAATGCCGAGTGAGAAGGAAGCAGTTGTGATTAAAAAGATGGAGAGTGAAGCATTGCCTTCCACCCAAAGTGAAGTTCGTACGGATTCAGAGGTCAAACCCGAGCGTCCGGCTCGTAAGCGGAGGTGGATAAGTAGTTAGTTCGAAAACCAAGGAGAAGGAGTCGATTGTCCGCTATGTATTCTGGCACTTTTTTTAGTGCCCCCTCATTCCCAATGGTGTAATATGCCGTTTGTAGTGTTATTTTGACTTTGTAACCATGCTGCCGCCGTATACACTTATCTGTATTTTGTATATACCGCGGAATGTAACATTGCTCCGGCAATTGGTGGCACAGGATTTGTATTTTTTTGGATACCAGTAACATTATTCGTCGTGTACTCATTTAAAGAGATCATAAACAGTTGCCAATAACAGTATCTGACCAGAATGAAGGTGGACGATTCATGAGGTGACGCATTCAACATTCGATTAATGCTGGCTGCTTCAAATATTGGTAGCAGGAATTCGGAGAAATCTTTTGAAGAAGACCCTAGCTCTGGAGTCGGATCGTTGAGGTAAATGTAGATTGATGACTTACACTGTGGTTTATTGGATTACCTTTGTACATTGTATATCATAGTGTTTTTTAGGTAGGTTGTTGTATGATAGGTTTGGTCATTAGATTGTTGTTCCTTTACTGCGGTACAAGGATGAAGGAACAATAGATACAGAAAAAAAAAAATAGAAGAAAAGAGCAATAATTTCTCAACATGGAACTATGAGCTTGCATTTCTCCAGTTTTGAATGAGATGATAATAGAATGATATATGGTAATATCCAGTTTTAGATGTGATTCCTGCACTGGACCTTGCATCAAATGTTCTTTGCGAAAGATTCATTAAGGCTCTGTTTGGATCATGAATTTGCACAAAAACTAGAACTTAGCTTCATCTTTTCCTTTTCCTCTACCAATAGTTATCCCCGTATGGTTGTGTGCGTAGTTGTTGGATCCGGGGGCGTGTAGTGAGAGAACTCACTGAACGCGTGTAGTGAGGGAACTCGGCAGCCAACTGTCCGGATAAATTGGGGCTAAATTCAATGTAAAAATGCCTTTTTAAAATGCAAGATGATCGGGACCGTGGGTTGTTAATCGGACGACCAAGGGGCTCACTACATGGCCCCATAGTTGA
>JAXBDA010001226.1:44775-59168 GCA_036023075.1 Gaultheria prostrata
AAAACTAATCAAATACTGTACTACTAGACTGGCTTAGATTCATTTTATATGTACAATACAATATAATAGTAAAAGTGAAGGAATGCTACAAAAACCTTATTTTGCCGACCAACAATGACACGTGAATATAAATCTTATTGGATCCATTATTTTTAGTACTGCACTATTTATCTAATCCTTTGGGGCCTGTTTGCCAAGGGGATAAGCTAACCTGGGCTCATCTTTATTTGGTGTTTAGTTCCTATATTTTGCGCCCAGATTGTTTATCCCATCCGAATTTTGCCAAGTTATCCCACCCCACCCACTTGGATAAGCTTATTTGGGTGGGTATAATGACATATTTTGCCCCCCAAATTTCTCCAAACTCTTTTCATACTCTCACTACAAGTGACACTTAAATAAATTCTCATATTATTTTTTTATTCACCCACTTTTATCCGTCTATTTCAACTACCAAACAAACTCATTCGTAGCTAATCACCTTTTTTTTTATTATCCATCTTCTTTCTTATCCATTCAAACTCGTATAGTCGTATCCGTCCGAAGCACGACCCGAAGCGTTATTTTTCTTGTCGTTGTTTATCCTTCTCTATTTCGTTGGGACCCAAGATTCCCAGGCCAATGAAATTTGGAACACAGAAGATGAGGTCATGCCTTATTGTCTTTATTTACATACACACCCCACGTACATACTCAGCCACACCCTTTCTCATATGGGGTGTGGTCCCCACACGGGGCCCACATGTGGGGATCATACCCCATGTGAGAGAGGGTGTGGCTGAGTGTGTACGTGGAGGTGTGTATGTATCATTTTTGTTATTTACGATAGCTCCAATCCTTAAACATATGATTCCCAATTTTAAAATTCTTAAGCAATCATGCCTTATTGTCTTTATTTACGAAGCTCCAATCCTTAAACATATGATTCGCTATTTTAAAATTCTTAATCAATCATGCATCTGGCATACTATGGTCACACTTTCACAGTTCCCATGGAAAATTCAGCGGACTATAAATCTTATTTTGTGCGCAAAACTGGATTTATTTCAAGGTACGAAAGATGAATCAAATATCCATAAATACGTGGGTACAGATTTTGAGGGATAGAATTTGTACACATCAGTTGGTTTGGGCTCACTCCGAGGTCCGAACGAATGATCGGACCTGTTTATATTTTTTGAAAATTGGATAAACCGATGAACCGATAGATAAAAATTAGATGAACCGATGGAGCACTTAAAGATATCTGATTTAGCTAGTTTATCATTCGTTTGGGGTTCGGTGTGGGCCCAGACCAACCGATCTGTACGAATTCTGTCTCCCAAATTCTGTACGCATAGCACTGTTCATCAAATATACTCTTTGGCGTTTGTTTTACGCGATATAATTTTGGCTTCAAGTTTGACATGATTGCGGTAAGACCTAGTCTTCTGGAGTAATTCTTTAGGAGTCTCAACTCCCACTTCCAATAATTTCTCTGCGCTTCTGCTCTCATAAGTTTTAATAGTTTGATAGATGTATTTTTAAAAGGTACTTTTATGTTCGGATTCTGGCTTCTATTCACACCCATACACGCGTATTATATGACTTAAGGCTTTTTATTTGGGGGCGATTTGAGGGTAGAACTAGAAATGTATTGTAATAAGCTCCAGAAGTTTGGCATTATGAAGATTATTACATAACCCACCAAAGTCTATAACCCGCGGTGATATTTAGAGGGTGTCCACAAACTGAAATGCTAATAAACACCCATTGGGTGGTGAATAAGAGAAAAAAAAAAGACAAATAAAAAAGTAATAGTTTTCGATGTACCGTTTTCAAGGACACTTTAACACGTTGAAAAAGGAAAATGCTAAAAGAAGCCCTGTGGGCTACTGTTAAGATTTAAAAAGTGTACTGGAGTGTATGAAAAGTGTATAAAAGTGAATGAAAATTTATTGGGAAGTGTAAAAGTGTATTGGAAGATGTGTTTTTTTTTATCTTTTCATGTGCTTAATGGAAACCCTGTGGGCTTTCGTTAGCAAGACCGCATTAAAAATGTGTGTTTTTTTAGTCATTTTTTCACCACCCAATGAGTTGTGATTAGCATTAGGGTCTTGCTAACAGGAGCAAATGGTACAAAAAATTATACTTATTAGGTCTCACATGTACTTTAAAGTATACTTAAAAGTATATTTTAAAATACATATGAGACCCACAAATATACCTTTTCGTACCCTTAACGAGGGCAACATTGCACTCGTTAGTATTTCCCTTGGCATTATGGGACTTAAATTGAATAACTAGAAAAATTGGCTTATTGAATAAAATTGTTTCGTGGAAAAAAAAAAGAATAAAATTGTTTTGATGTGGTTGTGAGAGGGGTTACCCATTTCATAAAATGCAATAATTAATTTTGTGTAACAATCCGTCAAGAGTTTATTGATGCGACAGTGCGAGTGTTTTTTGTACTCATGACAAGTACGAAATGCACTGATAAAAAAATAAAAAAAAGTACGAAATGCATGACACAATCCCCAACCAAAACACAAACATTTTAATATTCTCATGAAATGATTTCCACACCCCCTTTTATCCCCACACATTTCATTTTTGTCTTTATTCAATCTGAAATTACCAAATTGCCCTTCATATGAAAAAGGTGACTCTTGAAGTAAGGGTAATTTGGTAATTTCAAATTGAATAAAGACCAAAAAAAAAATATGTAGGGATAAAAGGGGTGTGGAAATCATTTCCCTATTCCCATTACCATCTTTATGGTGGAAGAAATTTTCATATCCCGACAGGCATATCTGGAGCAAAATTTCGTCTATGTATAATGGAGTAATTTATACTCCTATATGCATCTCTATTCTATCGTACACATGCGCGCCATGTGCACTGCTTCCGAGAAGATTTGGCGTAGATCCACCGGTTGCGGTTCGGGTTTTGCCTGAGAAAAAATGGCGAAAAAATCATGGGTTTGCACTCTGATTACACAGCTCTCACTCTGCTTTGGTCTCTTTCTTGTTCTCAATATCGGTAGCCCTCAGTCTCGGAAACCCATATACCAGAATAAGAGCATCGAGAGGGCACCTCTTGATATTTACTTCATCAGTGTTGGGGGAGGGTTTAGACCTCTTGAAGAACAGACCCTTCTTCTCAAACAAGTCAGTTTCTACTTCTTTGAATTGGTTTCTATATATAGAGAAGTTCTCCGTTTAAAGTTTTGTTGGTGGGTTTGGCTTAATTTCTCTCAATTTGTTGAAAGGCTGATGTTTTTCATGGTGGGTCTAGTGATTGGGTACATTCTTTTTTCGTACTCCTGTCCCAAATTGTTGGTTCCGTTCGGAGTTCGATACAATTTCTTAACTTTTTATATCTTTCAATCTACTCCTATAATATTTCTAGAAATTTGAAAAAAATTGTGTGATAGAACTAATTAAGATATTGAATGAAATATATATTGGACATAAAATACATTAAAGATTGAAAGATATGAAAAGTTTAAAAATTGCATCGAAATCCGAACATGACCAACAATTTGGATGGTCGTCGGGTCTGTAATTAGTGGAAGTGCGCGCAAACTGGCCCGAATATTCCGTTATCAGGAAAAAAAAAAAAAAAAAAAAAAAAGGCACGGAGTGAGTAATTGATTCTGTTTGCCTGGAAAATTTTGCTCTCCCAATAATTTTGCTGATGGGTCTGGCTTGTATAGCCAGTAGGTGTCGATTGATAATGGACTTCTTAGTTTTTGTTTGAAATGTATGTGGACGTGAAATTTCTAAAAAAATTTTATAAGATGTAATCTTTCAGTTCAAACTTAACCCAACCTAAAATTTTGATACCAATAATTCAGGATTGACTGATACATTCATCTTCTTTAGTTACCCTTCTAATTCAAGAGAATACTGATATGTTTCACAACCTCAATTTCTGTTCTTTTCAGCCTTATTCTTGTCCTTTTAGTAGTTTCTACAACTGTTTTTCGCATGTTGCTTCTGGCTAGGTGATGATTCATATCTCCCCATTCTTGAGCAAAACGTAATCCCTGTGCTTCAGGGCACAATTTTTTTTGTTCTGGTTTGGCTGAATCATCCTCTCAGTTTCTACTGCCAATGTTCTTTCTCATTGAACCATTCAAGCGTTCTGCTGGTTTTTTTCTTTTACCGCATTTGGATCTTTGCTATTTCAAAGTAAATTTCCTATTAATTGGAATTTGTTTTGTTCATGAAGGTGGAGAAGGTGGTAAAGATATGCAGGGCGGATTTTGTGGTCAGCATTAGTGAACTTGGGGAGAAAGATCCACTCATGCAGAATGTAAGACCTCTATCAGATTTCATCGAAAAAGTCAAATTGGTCTAGCCTTCGATATCTGTAATATGATAACTCATGTTAGCCTTTACTCGGTTTAAGTGATGGAAATCACTGTCTGATTATTGCCCACTTCTGTTTGGAGTAAAATATTTGCGTTAGGCATGGTTTGCATTGGGAAATGATTGATTTTCCTTCTTTTCAGAGTTTTGGAAATGTTAGTTTTTTCAACTTTCCATTTTCCTTCTTGTTCATCAATCGGATACGTGTGGTTGACACTTAACTTTCTATATTGATTCCTACCCAAATTCATTAGCTTTAACTCTTTAGAATGATTACACATGTTTATGGCAATCTTTACAGATGTAAACTTGCTTTCTGGCAACCCTTTTAAGACGGTATCGTTTTCTGTTTATGGTGATCTTCATTTAAAAAAATGAACAAGGTAATTGTGGTCCCTGGCCTCCATTTGTGTTGCTAGAAGTCATTTCAGGACACAAAAAGTCATGTTCATTTGGTTTCCATTTGACAACTATTGAGTTCTGTAGTTGATAGAGAATGTATTTGTGAAACTTAGGGAAAGTTGATTCAACTACTTCTATCTAGTGACAAGTGTAATTTCATCATTTATTTTTTCCAACATCTTGTGATATTTGCTTATTTTAAGGTAACAATTTCCACTTTAGGAGTGACCTTGTTTGTACTTGGTTTGGTTAATTTGATTCTTATGCACTTTATTATTGTTAGCATCATACTATTTAGAAGTGAGAAGGTATTTTTATTTTTCAAGAGTTTACAACTGGTTTAACTTCGATTATTAGCTACAATCTGTTTTTTTTTCTTGCAGGCTACACAATATTTTGAGTCACTGAAAGTTCCCTGGTACACTATTCCTCACTAAAACAGTTACGGATATTGGGATATTACATCACATTTGTCCTTTTTGTATTTCACAAATTATATGAACCTTGATATTATTTATCACACAAAGAACTGAAAGAAGATTAAACTCTGAAATTTGTGACTTATGGGGATTTTTCCGAACCATCGCTTAATTTTCTACTCCTGTACTTGTAGGTACACAACTACAGCCTTGGAAAGGCAAGGAGCAGATTACTTCCTCAAGCGGGTCAAAATCCCACATGGGGCAACCTTAGATCTTATCGTCCTGGATACTGGGTTGCTACAGGTGAGCTGTTGTTTCTTTGCTCTGTGCAATTTAACAGTTCCTTTACTTCAAATATGTATAAGGGGAAGTCTGTGTTTTCATTCTACCCTCCATCACTCTATGCTTTCAGTTGACAGCAATATGGATGTTGTTTGATCTTTTCTACGTCCTCCTTTGATGGCTTGATACTAACCAATTCAAGTGTTCCATTCCTTGACTCCGTTACTTTAAGTAGGCGACGGCAAGTCTTTCAATATCTGTTACTCATTTCTTCTTTTGAATTAATCACCTCATAATACATAGACAACATCATCTGCGTGATATCTGCTCATTGTTCGTTATATTCTTACTTCTCTTCATTGCTGGAATGCAGTTAAGCCACTGGTTTGTTCCCTTGGGGACTGCACGATGTACATTTCTCATATGCTCTTTTCGCCTTCTACGTTGCACCTAGCTCTATAAACTGGGCACTTGAGGAAATAAATGATGCCTTGGTTGTTGAAACAAGAAAGCTTGGCTTTTCATCACACAATAAGGGTTCTACTAGAAACCATCCCATCACACAATAAGGGTTCTACTAGAAACCATCCAGATTCCAGAACAAAGGGTTTTATTAGAAACCATCCAGAACAGACATCATTGTTTGCAATGTTGCATAACCAAGCTGGGACATGAGGTTCCCACTATACACTTGGTCTTGGACCGCTAGACGATGCATATTTAGCAACCCTATGAGCTACCATATTCCAAGCTCTCTTAACATAACACAAGGAAACACCTTTCATCTCCTTAATGTCAACGACAAACACAGCAACCACACTTGATTTCTTATCAGATCCATGGTTTGTTTAATCAATCCATTAGCATCCCTAAAACCCACGACTTCCTTAATTTACTATCTAGTACAAGTTACCTCATAACCAATGAATATGAGTTGCCTCCTCCTTTTCCACCTCCAAAATTTGTCCAGTGCTGAAGTTATCCCTGTGTAAAGCTTTATAGGGAGGGAAACCCTGTGAATTGCCTGATTCTGCACTTCTATGTCTGTCAACATTGTCAACTATTTCTAGGACAAGCAGCAAAAAAGGGGGGATGCCTCGTGAAGGCTTACCAAGGCCAAATATCTCATCAATGGTGTTATTGAGAAAGCTAGGCGCAAATGGTATCATTTTTGTTTGTATTTAATCACATGCACAATCAAATGTGCGAGTCTGATATATGTATGACTGTCTTTCATCTGAAGAAAAAGAGAACTTTTCTTTTAGCATTGGAAAAAAGGAAACTCAAATTTTCTCTTGAAGGTCAAAGAGAGTGTCTCTAAAAGTTATTATGAGGAATTTGCTAATGATCTATTCTAAAAGGCAAGCATTTTTCCAGAAATTATCCATGTTCTATTTCCTTTTCCCTTCTAGCTTTAGTTTTACGACTAGTTTCAGTTGCCTGTACTTTGAAATTTTTTTATCGCCTTAAATTTAGCGTGTATTTTACCAATATCACATCGCTCTTCCAATGCTCAATGTGCCTACTTGTCTTTTTTCCTTCTTGTAAATGAGTGTTTTGCTTGAGATAATAATTTGCTGACTGTTGTGGTAATACTGTTGCAATTCTTATCCACTCGAATTGTTTGTATGCTGAAACTTCAAAAAGTTCATGATTTAGGATCGTCCAAGTGGCACAGGAAGTGATCAATTACACTGGCTGACAAGGATACTCGAAGCAAGCAATAGTAACTGGTAGAGTCAAAGTGCTTCATACTTGCAATTCAAAGTTTATTTGCTAAACACAGAATGTGCTATATGGATTTCCATTGTGGAGACCTAGGAATAATTTTCACCTCATTGTATCGTTTCCATTTGATCTGCCCCTCCTAAGAAAAAATGCGCTTGAAGGATCTTCATTGGCTACTGGATAGTCATTTCTCATTTGAAGTACTAATCACCTCTTTTTTCAATTTCTTAATCCAGGCGCATTGTTTTTGGATTCCACCCAATGGAGGCTTGTAACAGGAATATTGAGCAAAATGAGACAAAACAAGTTCCTGTCTCTCTATACAATATATTTCGCAGATATGGAGTGGTAAGTGGCAGACTCATACAAGGTCCTGAATTGTTTTCAACCTTGTCTAAATCAAAAGAACCTCTGTGGCTGCAACTAAGATAAGTACGTAAAAAAATCCATATATTTTGTTGATTTGTCTCAGAACTCAAACAAATTGTCTTGTATTTCAGTTTAGATAAGATATTTCGATCTCGCTCGTCACTTCTTGATATGTGCATCTTCCTTTCAGAACGCGTACTTGAGTGGGCAGTCTTGTACTAGACTTGACAAAGGGCCTTATTTTACCCCTATAAACCAAAGACTGGTTTCCCACAGGTGCTTTCTTGAATCCCTTACTTGTGATATACAAAATGTTCACTTGCCTCACTTACTCTTTCCTTCTCTTCGGTGTTTGCAGAGATGCAGTTGACGGATTCCTTCTTCACAGAGTTAGCTCCCTAGAGATTGTGGGTATCAAATTGTTCCACAGTTAAATATGGACGCTTTTTTGGCGCTAACTGATGCATTTTTATTTTCCGTGATCTTTGTACAACAGGTGACCTATTTCATTTCCTTGACGGGGGAAGTTGTGCACAAAATTGTACTCCAACAACAGGGTAAGGAGTTCATGTAAAATTCCATGCCAAAAGCATCAAGTCCAGTCCATTCTTTCAAGCTGCTATGCATTTCCCCCATGCTTTTGCGCGTCACTGCCTTGCAGTTTTTTTGTTCGAGGAAATCTGTGTTCTTTTAACACAGGCCTTTGCCTTTTTGACACATGCGATGAGTTCTATAATGAGCTTTATTTTTCCTTAGTTCTATTTATTTGTGATTGAGATGACAACTAAGATTGTGCTCCTGCTGTAATGTAAAAAATGCATGTCTCTTCTCCCACAAAGGTCGTCTTCGTAACATTGTTTTGTGGGTATTCTTTGATACTTCTTCTTATCTCTTGGAATGTTTTTTTTTTCATTTTTTAGTAGTTAACATACACATAGTCACATACATAAACAAACAATAAGAAGAAGAAACTCGAAAATGGGGACTATTGATATTTTAGACCTCGTCGAGAACATCAGGTACACCAAAATTCATGTGAATCGGATATTGTTTAATGTGTTCTCGAAACACATTTATCTCAAGAAAAATGGGTTTAGCAAATAGAGTAATGCTGATTTTCTTCCAGTCTTTTATCATTTTGAGTTTTGTTGGCTACATACACTGAAAGACTTACCCGAAAATTGTCCAGATTTTGAAATCAGAGTTTTTTGGGTGCTTATCATTTTCCTTTTGTTTTCCCTTTGTCCTCTTGCAACTTTGGATGGTTCTTTGACATGTCAAGCTCGTAGGAAAATTTTGTACATAATTAAAATTTTATAACTTGACATATATAAAATGTAAAAAGTATTATAAACTTTAAATTTTAATATGTTTTTATAATTTTTTATATATGTATGAACTTACTTATGTTTGAAGTTCTAGATCTTTATGAGAGCTTAAATATATACTTTGACTCGTAAACAAATTCAAGTTCGACTGAAACCTAGGCAAGTTTGGCTTCTCGAAATTTCATTAAGTTTGACCTTAACTCGAGCTCGCTTAGAAACTTAATGCACAAACTTGAACGTTTTGAAACTCGGTTCGTTTGCAGCCCTCGGGCTAGAACATTCAGAAGCTAGATAAATTAATGATAAATACTACTCCCTCCATCCTAAATTTTTATCCATTTTTTGTTATTTGTGTCTTGTTTAAATGACCTATATTTCACAATCGATAATGTTTTTTTATAATTTTATCAATACTTATCATAAGATGTCCATATTACTCATTAAAAATAATTTTTTGAGATATCCTAGATATTGCAAGTGGAAAATTCTTGGGTGGGTCTGTCAATCAGTTCAAAAAAAATCTGTCCAAAATGTTCTTTGCAAATAAGTGATGAATGGAGGAAGAAAGTGGATTTTGGTGGGACTATAAAGCGTTGGAAAGCGTGGACAGAGAGGCTTGGCTGTGTTTGGATGGGTTTAGAAACGAAATTTTTTTCTCGGCTTTCAGAGCATATCTTCAGACTGCAGCCCTAAAATTCATCGAAGATGAGGCTCCAAGCAGAGAGATTTGGGATGTTCAATGGGTGGTTGCCCCTCTCTGCAAACAAAGATGATCATCCGATTTCATCTGAGCCGATGATTCCACTTCAATAACCAACAACCCTAGCGCACAAACACACACTCCCTCTCTCTCTCTCTGCATATATGTATGTATGCATGTATCTCTCTCTCTGTGTGTGTGTGTGTGTGTGTGTGTGTGTGATTGCTGGTAAATTTCATTGACCTCCCTTCATCGTCGTTACCAATTATTGTTTCGTCGAGGGATCTGGAATCTACTCCAAAAAAAAAAAAAAAAAATTCAGGCTGTGATGATAGATCTCTTAACAGATGATTCGGGTAGGGAGGAGGCGAGCCGTTTCATGGCGGGGCAACCCGGAGGGTCTGTAAGAGAGGGGTTTTCTTCTCTTTTACGGGAAACTGTGGTTGCAGCCATGGCGGAGTCTTAAATCTTCACTCCGAATCATTCTCAGATCTGAGCCTAATCTGTTCAACCTCTATGATTCTGTTTTTTTTTTAATTTTGAATTTTGTATAGCTATTTTTTTTTTTCCTGTGTATATACTGCATTTGACTTGTGGAATTTATCGAAAGTAAAATTAAACCCTTTAACACCTAAAATTCAACAATTTATATCTGCCAAGCACGCAAATAATTTCAACACCTAAAATTCCCTTGGTGTAATTATGTGTAACTATATAAGCCCTGTTCGTTTTGGGTTTTCAAGACCCGGTTCTCTCAACCTATTTTTTTTTATTTTCCCCTTTTTATTTTCATTGAATAGTAGATTAAAGTAAACAATTGGAACAAGTTGGGCATTTCTTTTTCATGAGGGTGTTCCCTTTATTCTCTTGTTACCAAGGGTTGCTCAAGCTTGAACAGGTGGTTCGTCAAGTTTGTTTAGAAAATTTATTATCTAAAATTTATTCAAGTTTAGCTTGCTGAGGCGACGATTCGATCTCCGACACACTACTTCTATCAAGTCAAACACAAGCCGATCTGATTAGCTTAACTTTTTATACATAGTAAGGTAACTGAGCCGAGTAATAATTTGTTCGAGCTTAATTCGAAATTTTAACTAGCTTCAAGAAGATATCGAAGTTTAATTTAAGTAAAATAACAAACAATTCTTGAAAATGCAATTTCGACTGTATGTTTTGGGATTTCAACATTAATGTTGAAATCTTCCAGATAATTTTTTTGAAATAATATATACCATTGGTCTACCTTTTTTGGTTTAGAATTAACCTCTGGCCTACCTAGCGGCGGCCTAGGGTTGCAAATGAACCGAGTGCAATTTTGTTTACTCTCCTTAAATGATGGTGAACATTACCGTCCTATTGATTGAAATGCTTGGGGCAAATTGACATTAGAGCATGAATTACTAAAGAAAATGTGAGTATGTTGTGTTTGGTTAGGTAGTTTAGTTTAGTTTTAATGATGTCATGAGGTGTAATGAGTGGAGAGAGATAGAGAGAGAAGATGATGTCATCAAAACTAAAACTAAAACTAAACTAAAGCTAAACTGGAAAACGAATAGGGCCGTTTCCCTCTGAGAATGGAGAAGTGTATTAATAGAGTTGGGTTTTCTTTTGGTGTTATTATAATTTTACTCAAATTTTTATAGAACCCTAACTAAATTATATATATAACGGGGAGGGGTGGGGATCGGGGTGGTGTGAGTTTGGGGCTGGGAAAAAATTCAAAAAAATTCCTGAATCCCCTACCCGTCCCCAACGTTTTCAAAAAAATCATCCCCAAATCCTATCCCATTTCGGAAAAAAATTCCTGAATCCCTTACCCATTCGAGATGGGGAACGGGGTGGATCGGCCTGGATGGCCATCCCTACCCACTGTCCTAAATTGTTGTTCATTTTTAAGTATGTGTGCTATTTTTAAATGACCTATATTTTACAATTTTAAATTTTATCAATATTTATCATATAATATCTATATTTACAAATAAAAACAATTTTTTGTGATGTCCTGCATATTGCAAGTCGGAAATTTTGGTGGGAGGGAAACAATTGTGGGATTTGGATCCTCTATGAGGATATCTCTATGAGGATCTTGTAAGAGTTTTGTTATGAGTTTGACAACACATCAAAAATAAGATCCAACGCTTCACAGTCCCCTTCCTTTTTTTCTAAATCAAAACGACGTCGTTTCATAAGGGAAAAAAAAACTAACGGAGTTAAAACACACAAACAAATGTTTTCTATCAAAAATAAAAATAAACCTAATCAAACAGTGTATAATCGTACTCTTGATCCACCTTATATGCCATTTGGTTCTTCTTCTCTGTCTACCCTCCAAAACCTAATCAAAAACCAAATTCCAATCATTAACTCACGAATGTGTAAAGAAATCGTCAATAAGAACGACACCCACAAAACTAAAACTAAAATCAAGAAAAACCCAGAAACTATCGTGAATAATTTTTTTTTTGGAATAATTCTATCGTGAATAATTTTGGGAACTTCGTAAAAGATGTCTTTTCTTTCTCATTGTTCTTTACTTTTTTTCCCGGGAAACAATCAAGAAAGAGAAGTGACTAACCATAAACAGAGGACGATCTTGTTGAGGGAAGTGGAACACTGCAATGGAGATTTTTGGAATCTGAAAATTGCAGAGAAAATTTGGGGTAAGAGAGAGGAGAGCAAGAAAGAGCATTGTTCCCAGTCCAATCAAGAGAAACAGAAAAATCGACGAATTAACTGAGCAATTTTTTCTCAAAATGTCTGTTTGTGTGTTTTAACTCGATCCGTTAGTCTCCGTTAGTTTTTTTCCTTATGAAAAGACGTCGTTTTGATTTAAAAAGAAAGAAGGGGGCTGTGAGGCGTTGGATCTTATTTTTGGTGTGTTGTCAAACCACAGCAAAACCCTCACAAAATATTCACAGGGAGATCCTCATAGAGGATCCGGATCCCAATTGTGGACACAAAAATACACAAATGTCCAAAATATTCTTTGCATGTTATTACAGGGAGACCACTCCGCCAGCCTTGGCTCAGGACGTAAATAAGCGATGAATGGAGGAAGAAAGTGAAATTTGGTGCGACTATAAATTAGTCAGAGGCGCTTGGAGAGGCTTTCAGGAGAAATACTTTTCTCGGCACCCAAAATTTTCTCGGCTTTCAGAGCATATATGCAGACTGCAGCCCTAATTCATGGAAGATGAGGCTCCAAGCAGAGAGATTTGGGATGTTCAATGGGTGGTTGCCCCTCTCTGCAAACAAAGATGATCATCCGATTTCATCTGAACCGATGATTCCACTTCAATAACCAACAACCCTTGCGCACACACTCTCTCTCTCTCTCTGTGTGTATCCGCTCGCTGATATGTATGTATGCATGTATATCTTTTTGTGTGTGTGTGTGTGATTGCTGGTAAATTTCACTGACCTCCCTTCGTCGTCGTTACCAAGAGGAATCTGAAATCTACTCCAAGAAAACCAAAACAAAAAAAAAATTCAGGCTGTGATGATAGATCTCTTGACAGATGATTCGGGTAGGGAGGAGGCGAGCCGTTTCATGGCGGGGCAACCCGGAGGGTCTGTAAGAGAGGGGGTTTTCTTCTCTTACGGGAAACTGTGGTTGCAGCCATGGCGGAGTCTTATATCTTCACTCTGAATCATGCACAGATCTGAGCCTAATCTGTTCTACTATCTCTATTATTCGTGATTTTGTTAGATTTTTTTTTTTTTGGTACTGCATTTGACTTGTGGAATTTTCCGAAAGTAAAATTAAAGCTTTCTTGAATTTCGTTAAGGTTTTCAATTAGAAGATTTGGAATGGTTAGAGACTATTAGCTGGAGTATTAAGCTTAGAGCTCCCAATTTTTATTTTATTTTATTTTTAAATGTAAAAAATCATATTTTGGTACTGTGTTTATCAATACAAGAAATGAAGTGCATTTATAAATAAAAAATAAAGAGCGAGAAAATTATTACCCAAACCATTTTCTCCCCATTTTCCAAATTTGTTATGCTTTTACTCCCAATCTTCACTCTCATGACTTTTAAGTAATTGAGATATTCTAATTCTAAAAATAACTACCACTCAATTCTCATTTTATTTTTGGACAGATGATGTTTGAATGCTACGAGTTTTACTCTTAGTAGTTAGTGTTACAGTGACTTGAGCCTAGACCATCTCCAATCCTACCCATTTTTTATTTTTTATTTTTACCCAAATTGAGTTGAAATTTGAGTAAGAACTCATTTTGAGTGTGAGCATCTCTAAGAACATCTTCACTCCTTACCCAAATTTTTACTCAAATTTGAGTAAAAACTTGATTTAGTATGGAGTACTCCAATGAGCAAAAGAAAATCTAGGCATAAATTTGAGTAAAACCTCATTAATGGCATTGTTATAAATTTAAGGGGAGAAAATAACCTTCAAAATTTGAGTAAAAATTTGGTTCTCACCAAATTTGGGAAAGAATTTAAGTAAAACCAAATTTGGTGAAGGATCTGGTGAAGGGATGGAGTGGAGTTTTTTGTGGTTTTTACTCAAATTTAAATTTGAAAAGGATTTAATGAAGTGGAGATGCTCTAATGGAGTAACACAAATTTTACCCAAATATATTACTGCTTAACGGAATTTATGTAAATAAGAGGTAGGAGAATTGATGGACACAAAGCTCCAGCAAAGTTCAGTTGAAATCCGGCGAATGGAATCTATGTAAATAAGAGGTAAGGAGAATTGATGGACACAAAAGTTCAGTTGAAATCCGGCGAAGTTCCGTAAAAGTTAGAACACCGGTGAAGTACTCAACTGCTTCTCCTC
>JAXBDA010001227.1:0-31245 GCA_036023075.1 Gaultheria prostrata
CCACCACTACCACCACCGCCACTACACTACCACCATCATCACCACCACTCCACAACTACCACCACCACCACCACTCCCACCACCCCTGCCGCCACTACACCACCACTACTCCCACCATCACTCCACCACCACCACGATGCCACCACTCCACAATCACTACCATCACCACCGCTATACCACCATCACAATCACCACCACCGCTATACCACCATGTTGCCGATATTTTATATATTTTTATTATGGGTCTTTCTTCGATAAGGACATGGTATAGGGGCCAATCATACAAATAGGACACAATATAATAGATAAATGTCAAGAAGACAAATCAACCCTATGTTTCAAAAATGTCCTCACTAGCCCATGAAAGTGCCTAAACTCCCAAAACCGTATGAAAGTGCCTAAACCCCCAAAACCTATGAAAGTGCCTAAACCCCCAAAACTCTATGAAAGTGCCTAGACTTCAAAACCCTATGAAACCGTATGATACCCTAAGTGTCTAAACCCACTATACCCTACCCCAAAGAGCCTAGACCCCTAAAATTGAACCCTAAAATTGAACCCCAAAATTGAAGAGAAAAATCAATTTGTCCCACGCGCCATCAATTACTCCACGGCTCCACGCAATGAGAGAGAGAGAGAGTCATGTCACATCATATTACCCACATATCCTTTTCTCTCTCATCACCCAAAGTCATCAATTCCCACATGCCAGAGCAATAGCAGGTTCGGTTAGAGCAGCAGCAGGCCAAGTTCAGTCAGAGCAGGTTCGGTCGGAGCGCACGACATTTCTCCTCGCGAGCGCAGTATTTCATTAAGGGTATTTTTGTCTAGTGTTGTCCTTGAGCCCTCAAAAATTTCCCATCAATGTATTGGAGGCCTTAAAATAAATTAGGTTGGGCTAAAAACCCTTTATAGCAGCCATGAGTCTAGATTTAGTTGCCGTCAATCATTTTGTTGCATCTTTAAAGCTAAACGCCTAAACCGTTGTTGAAACATTATGTTTTATGACATTTGAATGTTTTATAAGTGTTTGCTTGTGTTGAAAGTATTACCTATATTAGAATTCTACTTGTTTTAAAACAT
The DNA here is from genome assembly GCA_036023075.1 of Gaultheria prostrata. Lineage (NCBI taxonomy): Eukaryota > Viridiplantae > Streptophyta > Magnoliopsida > Ericales > Ericaceae > Gaultheria > Gaultheria prostrata. Next base: position 1,084 of record JAXBDA010001227.1, read on the forward strand.
TTTGCGCCTCGATGTCAAGAGGCGCGCTCCTCGCCTCGCGCTTAAAGCTCCAGGGGACCATTGATCCTCGGTGCGCCTATCGCTATTTAAAACACTGGTTTGCGTACAAGAACATGGTCGTTCTACATGCTAGAACAATCAAGCACATGATGTTAAGTATCCAATTAATCCCTGAAAAGAGGAAAAGAGAGTGGTGACACGAAAAATTGGCTTCACCCAACTTTTAGTATGAAGCGAGATACATGATGCAAATCTGCTTTCTCATGTTCCTCTAAACATAATATCATGTAGCAACGAAGAGAGCTATAAAATGAGGAAGAAAAATTAGCTCGACCTAAATTTTAGTATGAAGCCAGATAGACAACGTGAATTTGCTTTCTCGTGTTCCTTGAAACAGAACATCATGTAACAACGAAGAGAGCTATAAAAAATTCATGATATATATTATCATCATTGCTTTGCAATATAAAACAATGGACAAAGAACCCAAGCATATCCACCAACATCCCGGTAAAGATCACTTCCACATACACACCCATAGGAGCAATAGTGTGCTTAAAATTTAAGGCCATTGATTCCCCAATCGGAGTATAAGGGAAAGCGAAAGGCCTGGATTCAAGGTGCTCTGAGAACAAGCAGTCAACAGTTACTTTGGACACAAGGAAGCAACCCGAAGGAATTGATATATGACTGTTACGCTATAGGAAAATCATTTAGGTGAAATCAGACATGTTACTGCGAAAAGAAAATGCCCGATTTGTAATTTACTATATCGCCAGACGCCAGGTAATCCTCTGGGTAAGACATCATGTTTAAGCGAACAAAATGATTTAATTCCTAGTAATATGATCCTAGGAGCATAGGATGATAAATGACAGTCCTATTTGCAGAATATTAAATACCTGGCCAAGTTTAATCTCTCCCCTTCTTGGATTGTAAAGCACATGAATGTTACAAATAACGACTTTATTAGAACCTGACAAGCTGCAAATACAGAATACTGAATGTCCATTCAAGGTTAACAAATGAATCATAACAATCTATGCTCTTCCTAATGATCAAATATAAGAGCAAGTAACTAGCACCAGTACACCATATAATGTTAATATAACGAGAAAAGTTGCAAGTCTACAACTATCCATATACTCAAAATCCAGGATAAAAGACCTCTAAAGTTATTGGTACCAATAATCCTCTATTTGTTTCCGAGCTTGGTGCACAACTGCACATGTTGACATGTGATGATGTACACTTATCACAAAGATGTATCACACATGTCCATGGAGATGATACCTTCAGCATTAAATTTTTCTTCAACAATATCTTCATTTTTAATTCAGTAGCTCATGTTTCTTTTAGAATCTTATGTCTCTTTCAGATTATGAAGAAACAACTTTCTCAAAATATAGATAGTGCATAAGAATTCATCAAAAGGCTTCAAACTACAATTATCAGGGTAAATTTAACTTTATCCAATGTAGTATGGGCCATGTGCGGGTTGCCCTCTGAGATTCAGAGATAAGCACTAAACTCCATGTAGCTTATGGACTTAAGTGCACCACAAACATCCGGCAAAGGTACTTCTCAATTGACCTTAATGCCTTCATCTTCTCCTCTTCCAAACTAAACTTACATATACAAAATAAATGAATGTATATATATACCAGGGAGTTTCACGGGAGGGATCCCACATTTTAATTGAAGTGTGGGAGTCACCGAATTCTCAAGTTTCCCGATCAAATTTCGACGATCTCAACTGTTCAATTTGTTTAAAGCGAGGAATAAAATGACCAAGAAGGGCTTGATCGAAGCAGTTTTCGATAAAAGTGTATGTTTAAGGTTTTTATCGAGAGATCGAGAGAGAGAGAGAGAGAGAGAGAGAGAGTGAGAGAGAGAGAGAGAGAGATGTAAAGATGAAATACAATAACGGTAAGAAACATTGTCTTTTGTTGAATAAATCAACACCTTTCGTTTCATCAAACATTTATTTGGCACTTGAGGATACCAATAATCAACAAAATCTTAACACCGCACATGTCAAAAATGGATGTAGAATTATCACCAGTAACGAATCCTTATCTTAAACAAAGAAAATATAATGCAAGAGAGAATTCATTGAAACTGAGGAGTTACCTCGGTGGGAGAGCCGACATATCTTTAGTGTCGTTCTGATTCAATGACTACAATGAAACAATAGTAATTACCACTAACAAAAATGAAGGTGAGATTAAAAAAAGGACATTAATCTTCTGGCATATAAGCATTAAAGAAAGGATTGAGAAGATAAGGAGTACCTCGAACACACATATCTGGGCAACATTATCTCGCAGTCCAAGCTTATTAAATTCAATGCATTCCTCATGCAACAACTTGAACCTAACATGGATTTTACTAGATTAATTCCAGCTAGAAATGTTACACAATCAGATTGCTGAAGGCAATATCTGAGAACATTAGCATGTAAAGTGTTTTGAAATCTCAAGATGCACACAAGCAAGGACAACTAAACAGCTCAATGGTGTCAATAGTAACTTGGTTCTCCAGAAATGATGTTGATAAGACCCTCCCCAACCAAAAGAAACAAGCCCAGCATCCTCTACTTGTTGCTTAATTTGACTCGATGCATGCACAACATGGTCAAACTCCACATTTGAGGACACGTGCCAGATACATGTTGAAATAAAGGAGGTCAACATGACAAAGGAATTGTGTTACCCAGATTCGGGTATGGGTATCGGGTGCGGGTGTACATCTAGGTGTCGGATACCTAGAGTTTAAAAATTGGGGATACGTGAATATGGATCTAAATTTGGATACGGGTGCGAGGATACGTTAAACGGTATTTTTTCAATATATAGATAAATAAATCTATGCATTAAAATCCATTTCTTCTTTTGTTTTTGTCATCAAAAGATAATAAAAGCCCATGAAAATTATTTTTGCATCCCACAATGGGATGTACTCTAGTAATATAAGCCCAAATATTCAAGCCCATTAGTAGCTCAAAAAGAAGTAAATAAACCCATTACAACATTAAAAGTTCAACTTTGTAGCCCAAAACAATAAAACAAATCAAAGCCCAATAAAATAAAAAAATCTAAAGCCCAAGCCTAATAAAATAAAATAAACCCTAAGACAAAACACAAGCATCTGCCGATCTCCCAGCTGTCTCCCATCATCATCAGATCTCGCTCAGCAATGACGAAGTTCCACTCGACGGCCAGCAATGACGAAGTTCCACCCAAAATCGTCTCCCTCGCAGGCAGACTGCCATATCCGGATTTTTTAGCCGGATCCGGTATGTATCCCGCACCCTGCACCAGCGTCGCACCCGTGTCCACATGGATACTTCGCCAAAAATGGCGGATCAACATAGCAAAGGAAAAGTGTGATTATCTTCTAACAAGCACCCATTGCCATTTTAGCATCAGTGACATTAGCTCCGGTACCATTTTAGTTCTCAGGGAAGCTATTTCAGGAATATGAATCACACAAACAGCACACATTCCCCATCTCCTTTAGTTTTGGGTATGTTGACCTAATATTGAATGATTTGGTGGACATAAACATACACTAAAGAACAATATATATTTAAGTTCTACGTACTAAAACTCTATTGAAGGAAAAGTTGCAAATGAAAGTTTCCACATAACAATTAGGAACAGGCCCCGAGTCACAGCAGTCGCTACTTTTGAGTTGAGGTTGAAGGCTTTAAGGTCGAAAGACTCGAAACACTAAGATGCATATATGTAACCCTAATTGTGGCAACTGATGTTCTCTGAGGACACAAGGCCAGTCAGATGTTTCAAGGTCTCATTGCAGCGACGTACGCATGTATCTTAGTGGCTTTACTAATGAAGCATGACGCCGACTATAAATTCATGGGAGAAGACAATGTCAAGCCCTCTTCGACATAAAACCAACCGAAATTAAATTAACAAAGGAAAGGCACCCTAAGAAATAGAAATCTACCTCGAGACGCGCCAAAAAATTGCACAGCCATCCTCTGGAGCACCAGTTCGCATCTGCATATTCATCAAATAAATAAAAGAGTAAATTTTAGGCCTTGGCTATCAAGAGAAAAAACGAGTCATCTGATGAGAAATGTGTCCCAAAATCTGCAAAAACTAAATACTTCAAATCTGTTACTGACTAATGACAAATCAAGAAACATATGTAACTGCAAATAACTCAAATCCGAATCAAAGAAAATTCCAGTAAGAACTTACAAGGTATCTATACCCTGAATCAAAGCTACATATTTCTCTGAAGCAAAAGAAAAAAGGATACTGCTCATGGATTTTAGGATTGTCAGTACCAAGGAATTTACTTGAGGAAGACAAAGTAAAACATCAAGCATTTACTTTACTACTGATAGGGACTGACTACACCAGGTTTTGGCTTTTACAAATTTAGCTGCAGGTGACCCGAATCCTCAACTATAGAAAATCCCTGTAAACGAAAGGGTATTTAAACCATGCATCAAGCTACAAGTTTCTCTTGATGCAAAAGGAGAAACCTAATTGGACATGAGTGTAGGATTCACAACACTTAGCATCCTATAGCATCCAATTATAGGAGACAAAGTATACCCCTCGGAATTTACCAATTTTGACTATCCAGTCTTCAATTGTCTAATTAGCTCAAGCAAGAACACAATTTTCTTCCCAATCCTTGAAACACTATGCAAGAGTAGCAAAACCCTGTCGGCACTAGAGACAGCTATTATACGATAAGAGAGAAACCAAACAGAGCCTTAAGTCACACTCAATTGAGGTCGGCTACATAAATCCTTCTTCCCATTGAGCTTTGTCAAGGGCATCCGACTTTTCCCTTTCGACTCGCCAAGAAGTTCTTGCGATACTCTTCTAATGCCGTCCGCCATCGCATACCACATTTTCTCACTATTGTCTTCCAAATCCCATCTTGCTTCTTCTAACATCTTGTCTCTAAACAACTCCAAAATCTCCCCTTGTAGAATCCACCATCAAGTTCGTGGGTTTCTACTCCCTTTCGTGATTCTCTGTTGACCTTCTAAGCAAATATCTAGGACTATAAGCCTATGTTGTGACACTAAACACTCACGAGATATAACCTTACGGCCTTTACATACTAAACGGTCTGCACCTCTTATTAGAAAATAGTCTATTTGACTGCTATTAGTCAATAATGATATCAAATCTATGAAGTAAAGCAACCCACATAGAAGTCATTGTATCCGTGTGACATGTCAGGAACACACGACACACCAGGGATACGTCAAGTACGCAGGACACGCCACGTGCCGTGTTACGCAGTGGAGCTGGTGTTATGGTGATTGTAACGGAGGTGGTGTGGTAGTGTTTACAGGGGAGGCGTAGTGTGGTGGAGGATGGCAAAGGGAGAGGGCCTGGTGTGGAAGTGATTACACTAACGACTGATGGTGTAGTCGTCTTGGCAGAGAAATGAGGTGAATGTAGCGTTGGAAGGTGGTTGGGAGGTGGAGAGGTAATGGTTGTGGTGCTGGAGAGATGGCGGCGGCGGCTGGGAGGTGGAGAGGTAATGGTTGTGGTACCGGCGGCGATGTGGTGTTGGAGAGATGGCAGGGGGTGGGTGGTGGTGTCAGCGGCGGTGGAGTACTGGTGGTTGTGGTGACAGTGGTGGCGGCAGTGGTGGTGGTTCGCGGGGGCGGCGGTGAAGGAAGGCGTGATAAACAAGTACAGACAAATTAAGTATGTACCATTCTACTTGCATCCTGTTTGGAACTTGTGGAAAGTGAGGAAAATAAAAGGACAATAAAAGAAGAAGGAAAGTGTGGGGAAAATAAAGAGAAAATTTTACTATTCCCAACGCTCTATTTGGTCCTTCTCTCTTCTTTTTCCTCTCAAACCAAACAAGAGGGATGAAAATTTTTAAATTTTCCTTTTCTTTTCCTTTCCCTAGGTTCCTTAATTTTTGTAACTTTTTAAGCCTGCATTCCAAGAGGCGCTTAAAATATTTAAGTACGATGAAGTATGGTTATCAAACCTACTTAATTGCTTATCACTTACTCAATTCAGTTTTAGGTGCTAAATTGGGTTTATCAAACAACCCCTAAAAGTTTAAATATAAGATACACATTTGTATGTGTTTAAAAACATATAGCATTCGTAGATAACTCAATTGATAGAAGTCTATAACGTAGGTATGCATGGCTAAAAAAGTTAACAAAAAAATAGCCGTGTCAGTTCTACATAGAATTGATTTCTAAACTTAAGCATGTTTGTTTTCTGATTCTTTTTAACAATTTTGTGGTACAACTATGCATGTTTCATTCACACTTTGCTCATAGTTTTTTCAGTAACTTAAAGGTTCTTCAATTCACCAAGCTTTGTAAAGGAAAAAGTACAACTTCATCCTTCTGCCAATCCATGGCCGATCCAAGGCCTTATCAGAGATCCTCTATCCAAGCCTTCAAACATTGTTAACGTTTTGTCACGGGGGTGATACTTAATAAAAGTGAATGAAATATGCATGTTACTGCATCCTGCATCCGTTCGGGCAGAAGAATCGCAACTGAAGGTCTAATATGCATGTTCCTGCACCAGGCATAGTTATGGGGAGAAGAATCACAATTATAGGTCCACTCTAAAAACTCAACAAAATTAGAGTATCCTTCAGTAAAACCTTCCAAATGCCACTGTAGCCCTGAAGCTTTAATTCCCCTTCTAAGTCCTGAAATTTATCAACCTCCTGAAAGTACAATAGGAAGAAGCGCAAATACCGTTATTTTCATATAAAACAAACAGGATAGATCGAACAAACAGTACATAATGTTCAAACTACTCACTATTAAAGGATGGTTCCATCTATACCACACAGAAGAGGAATGAAAAAACAGAAACAGCACCGATAAATGTGTTGCATACTTGTACAAGAAACAACGAAGAAAATGCAATAGAAAGAATATGAAAGATGCAAATTACATCTTATAATAGACACCAAATACGCAAATACTAAGGGACACCGAAGTGTAGTTTGTGTTGGTATGGATTTTGTACCAAGGAGTTGCCTAGGTTACAGCATTTTTAGGTCCTTAAGTATCGACTTAACTTTACCATTGGACCTCAAAATGTTCTTATGGATACTTAGATCATTTAAGAAGTTCATTTGGACTTTGGGACTACTTGAATGGTATCTAACATGTGTTTACGTTACTTGTTGCGTGGATCGAGGTGAGTGATTTACCCAAGTTATACGGTTTTAAAAGCGTTTTATCTATCAAATGTGAAAATTATGTTTTACACTGTGAATTATTCAATGATATGAACTCCAGGGACTTAAAATGAAAGATAGATACTTTTATTATTAATAGCATCCTCCCAGCTTGCTAGGGGATAGTGCTAAAAGGCTAGTAAGGTGTATTTGTGTTAAGTTGTGGGATAATGCGTAAGGCGTCTAGCTTATCCGCACCAGGGACGCCTGGTGATACGACAAATCGGAGAGGGATGTGCATTGTAAATGATATTGTGAACTATGGATTTTTATTGGAACATGTGCAGTCGAATCGGCTATCTTTTAAAATGTATTTCTTTACTGTCCATGGAAAGCGTGTGGCTTGTGTAATAATCATTGATACCAGCTTCGACTTATGTAAATTTTTCCCACCTCTCAGGCAATGAGGAGTAGGATGCCGTGACATCATCTGTATGGAGCCAAGGCTTGTGGACATGTTGTAGATAGGGTGTTGCACTTGACTACACTTTTGACTTGTGTATACATGTACTGGTTTGTAAAACTTGTAATATAAGCACAGCTCTGGGATGTACTTTGAGTTTGGGATCCTGATGTAAAGACACATTATGGTTTTTGAATGTTCATACAGGTGTGATTTCCGCTGCTTAACTCTTAAGACCCTTTTGGTCATTTGCTTACGGGGCCTTAGTGATGATTTCACTGACACTTTGTTATTATTTAAGCCTACAGAGACGGGTCAAAGTCATGACAAAGTTTTTGGCCTCAAAATATATACATTATCATAGAGGATGAGATTTTGTCTATACACCCAAAGTGGGGAATCTTGTTAGAAGATTGTGTTAACTAGATATTTCCAGGATTCTATGGCCCACGTAGAGGACTAACTTGAGCTTCTTGTCTTCCTGAGTTGTATGAACCCATTACTTGCACACTTTTTTAATATACTGCAAAATTCAGAATAGGAATCTGCAAATTTCTAAAAAATCATCCGTCAGCTGTTCTAATTTAGTGAGATAAGGAGGATGAGCATTGGTATATCATGTCCAAGGTTGTCATTATAAGGAGCTTTACGGTGATTCAGTGATTACATTAACTTATTCCTCTACATGATTTCATGCACAAAGACTGTGACAAACGTGGCGGATGTTATTTGGAATACTTTGAATGGCTGCTGCCACTTCTTGTATACTCTGAATGATTGTTCCCCTGTTGTATTCGGCTACTTTTGTGCATTATCTTACTAATAGACCCAAAATTCATCATAACAAGAAGAAATGGCACCAAAATAGAAAAGAAATAAATGCGCAGATTTAAAAGGTATTAGAGTGATAACCTGAAAACATAATATGTCAGCTGACCACAACCCAAGCTCAAAAATGATACTCCTCTTCCGCCATTCCCAGTCCAACATCTTTGGAGGTATATGGAAGTAAAGTTTGCTCCTATGATTGCAAGCCAGGTAGTCAGCAAGTATGTTGTACGAGAGGACTTTAAACCGCTCTGGAAACCACACAATAAAACATAGACGGTGTTAAGCCACGGAATTACCATTCTTTTAAGGACACAGAATGCCAAAGAGAGAAATAAATCAGGGATTTTGCAATAACTACAGTAAACGTGGACTGCAGTATCCCAAGCAGCTCATACACCATATAAAAAAAAAAATTAAAAAAAATTAAACAAATGAAGCTAATATAATGGGGCTATATAACGTCTTTTGTAGCTGCCACACTCAAATCAACTTTCTTCATACAAACCCTACAATTGAACATATTCATTGATATTCATGGTGCAACCTTTTTTGTGGTTTTTTGTTTCTTATGTTGACACGTCCCACTATGCTCAAGTGTCCCCATATAACAGAGATCAAACCCAAAACTCATTCTCTACCAGAAGCAATCTGATTCGCTGCACATAGAGCTCAGTGACCTTTTCAGTACCACCACTTTTGGTTTTCCATTTCTCAGCTGAGTCAGTTCAGGCTCAGAGAGCAGCTTCTTTGCTCAAATTGTCCTCTTAACATGCAAAATATATACCAAAAAATCAATCCTTCAATTGAAGTAATCCTTTCATCTTTTCGGACCAAATAATTATTATCAAGCATGTACCAGTTGTTACTCCCTACAAGGTGCGAGCTTTTTCAACGGGCTGTGCATACAAGACAAGCCAGAGTAGGTTGGTTCACTTAACAGTTTAATTGTAAGATCAAGTCCACCCCATTGCCATTTGTTTTGCCATTGCCATAATTTGGCATTTTTTGGGGCCAATTGCCATAATTTGGCATTTTTTTTGGCCAAATCTAAATCTACCCGTTGCCATTTCTTGATCCCAAAAGATGGCATTGTCATTTCTCTCACTTCATCCAATAGAGATGAGTTTAATCCAATGGTCTAGCTTTGAGATTATGCTTAAATAGTGTTGTACCGGCCCAACAACATCGTTATTTTTTGGCTTATTGACACTGTAGCAAGCCCACAAAAAAAAAGCCTTTGACAATGCCATTTTAGGACCAACGAGTGTAGTAAACTAAAACCACAAAAACTTCGTACCTCGTAAATCAGATGAATAGCAAAGAGAAGTAAAACCACAACCAAAACAAAAAAAAACCATGTAGCAAGGACAAAATTACCACATTGAGGAGGCGGCCTTAGTTTCGGAAACTCCCATTCCCGGTAATCCAAAGGCTTAGAAGGCCGCGGCTGGAACTGTTGCGGCCGCGGCCGGAACCCTTGGTTTCGATTGAAAGGCGGTGGACGAGGATTGAAGTAAGGCGATGAAGGGTACGGATGCGGATACGGTGGAGGATAGAAATGAGGCGGCGGGGGATTATAGACAGGAGGAGGGCGAGTTTCAGACAGATACGGAGTTGGGTTATCGTAATTTGGTCGAAAGCCTCGATTGGCGTCGCTGACGGACTGGAAGTGAGAGTCGGTGACGAATTGGCCTCTGGAGGATTGATCGGAGACTCCTCTACGTGTTTGGTACTGGACAGCTCTGTACTGTAACAAGGAAATCGGAAGTGCCAATGTAAATTCGTATAGATACATGTATCCATTATCCAAGTGTATGTGCATGTATAGATATGTATATACATATATACACACACACACACAGAGAGAGAGAGAATTGGGTAAGGTGTGAAAAAGTAGCTTACGGGAGGTCGGTACGACATGACAGTGGAGGCTTCCGTGGAGGTTGCGGCAGCGGCGAGGAATTGGAGGGAGGGAGAAGAAGGTCGCTTCATGGAGAGAAAAATTCGCTGCGTCTAAAAGCGCGTTGTCCACGCTCTTCATTATATAAGGATTCGCTTTATAAAAATAAAAACAAAAAAATCAATAAATCTGTGTGTACAGATTTTTTTTTTATACAATTTTTGTACAAATTTGTTGTTTTGGGCCTCCTTGGGTCCGATGCGAATGACTTTTTTTAATATATTTTTTGTATAAATTTGTTGTTTTGGGCCTCCTTGGGTCCGATACGAATGACCGGATCTGTTCATATTTTTTCAAGTAATAAACCGATGGAGCATTTTCCGACATCCGATTTAGCTAATTTTTTATGGGTTGCAAGTAAACATTATTTTGAATGATATGAACAGCTCTGATAATCCGTGTAAGATTTAGAGGGGGCCAAAAATAATACTAAATCTGTACAAAATCAGTACGAACAAAATTTGTATTAAGGGTGAGTTTTCCAAATGATAAAATCAGATAATCACAAAAATCTTCCTTAATTGATAAAATCAACTGGTGAAAGATAGAGGTAATTAAATAATCATCCTCTTTCTGGACACCGCGTATGTTTTCATCCTGCCCGCTTTTTCAGGGTTATGTTTTCATCCTCTTTTAGTGTGATTTAACTTTTGGGAAAAGCACCGGCTGGTCCGGTTTTGAGACCCCATGCACGACGAGCTCCCACCAGATGCGGGTACCGCCCACTCCATTTCGACCCAGACTTCTCTCTCTCTCACTCTCTCTTCAACTCCCCAAACCGTATAAAAGTGCCTAAATCCTATGGCACCCTATGAAAGTGTCTAAACCACTAAAATCCTATAATAAGAAAGTGCACCCCAAACCTAAACCCTAGGGTACCCTATGAAAGTGCCTAAATCTAAACCCTAGGGTACCCTATGAAAGTGCCTTAAATCCTAGGGTACCCTACGAGAGTGACTAAACCACTAAAACCCTATACCAGGAAAGTGCATGCTAAACCTAAACCAAAAAAAAAAGATGATTGACTTTAATGATAATAACTATTTATTTTATGACCTTGATGGTAATTGTTCCTAAACTTTTTTACCCTTTCATTGTGATATAGATAGGTATTTATATATAAATACATAACATAACATAATCATTTCCGAAATTGCAGGGATTCCATATTGGAACTTTCGAAAATCATGGACTAATGGAGATTGTTGGGGGGTTTCAAAATGATTGGGGATAGTTGTTGACTAAAATAAAGAGATAATTGTTGCCTAAAAAAAAATAATTTGAAATGATGAAGTTTAGTGGAACGATTTTATTCCCAAATATAACTCCCATAAAGAGGAGTATCGAAAATCATGGATTTTGTTACCAAATCAATCAACTCACATGAAGGACTGTTATCGTGGTCAAAAATAAAAAATAGGAATATCTTTTATAAATCATGGTAAAATGAAAGAAACCATTTTCCATGTTAAATTTCATCAGGTAACACAATACAATACAATACGTTTCCTTTATAATTGTTAAATTAAGAACTTGAATCATGGTAAAATATATCAACCACATAATCGACATTTCATGGTAAAAATAAAATAAAAATCAAAAATCATGATAAAAATATCAAAACAGCCGTTGTGTGGGCCTACATAGATAAGGAGTATGTACAAGGATAAGAAAAGTGTACATACTCCTTATCTATATAAGCCTGCGCAATGGCTCTCCTATAGAAGGTATGGTAAAAAAAAATCATCACATGAAGTTCTACAGTAATAAAAAAATAAAAAGCAAACATCGTAAAATTTAATGAGAAACGTGTTATAAATAATAAAAAAATATGGTAAATATAATATCATTTTAGAATAAATCACCACATACATGGTTTTTACGGTAAAAAAAATTAATCACTTGTAAACATGATAATAATTGTTAAATTAAGAACTTGAATCATGGTAAAACATATCAACCACGTAATCGACATTTCATGGTAAAAATAAAAAAATTTGATAAAAAAATATGGTAAAAATATCAAAACAAATTCAATTTAATGTTAAAAAAACACTTAATGATCTGTAAACATAGTAATAATTATTGAATTAACATCTTGAATCATGGTAAAAAAATGTCAAAAACCATTGACATGATTGCTGGTCAATTTTAACCATGATTGCTAGGGTATATTTAAGGATCAGGTTACAACTTTTATTTCACTTACCGTTATGAATTTGGCCAGTGCATGCGGCTCCTTTAAAAAATTTAACCATGATTGCTGGATCAAGAATTTTTGGATGAAAACATAAAAAACTACAGCAAAAATCATTTTATATGTTTTTATTCAAAATTCTTTATGTTTTCATCCCAAATTTCTTTGCCTATAGGGTGAGATTTTTGGAATGAAATTTTTTTTATATATGTTTCTATCCAAAATTCTTTACGTTTTTATCCAAAAAATCTTTACCCTATAGACAGAATTTTGGGATGAAAACATTAAAAAATAAAATCTTTGCCCTATAGGCAAAGAAATTTGGGATGAAAACATAAAAAAGGTAAAAAGTTCTTTTTAATGTTTTCATCCAAAATTCTTTATGTTTTCATTCCAAAATTTTGGGATGAAAACATAAAAAAAAAATGAAAACATTCTTTACGTTTTCATCCAAAAAATTGAAATCGGTACACTATTCCCGGCTCCCCTACATGCAACATTCGTTTTAATCCTTAATCTCCAAATATATATATATATACGTATAGAATTTAATTCCAATCTGGACATCCGGATTTTAAAAAAATCTGGACCATTGTTTATTCGTCACTTTCTAGACCAAATCTGGATGATCCGAACCGTTAGATGTGTTTCAAACGTGTTTTTAAGGTCCAACGTGAGGATTTGTCCAAAAACAATACTCGGAAGGGGTTGATCAGAGCCGTTTTATCAAAAATTGCTCCTATCAACCCCTTCCGGGTATAGTTTTTTACGAATCCTCGCGTTGGTCCTTAAAAATACGTTTTAAACACATTGAGCGGTTCGGATCGTCGAGATTTTGTCCGGAACTATAAGGTCCGGACGGGGTTCGAATTTTAGTGGTTTGAATGGGAAGTGAACTCTATATATATGGATAAGCTTCTAATAAGGGTCCCTCATTTTAAAAAAAGTGAGGACCTAGGGGTATTTTCGACTTTACGAACCAAATGTTGATGATCCGAACCGCTCAATGTTTTTAAAACATATTTTTAAGGGCTCTCGCGAAGAATCTCCAAAAAAAATTACCCTTAAATGCTTGATCCAATCATTTTTCAATAAACACTATATATGTATAGTATAAACATCCTTCCTCTAACTACTACAGAAGTTTAATGCCATATACTATTAATCAACAAAAGACATTTATTTTTGTATTGAATGCACATATGTTGCGACACATTGCACGTAGACAGCTCAAACTTGTTTTATAGAATGATGTACAAAGATTTCTAACAATGTTAAACAACGAAAAAAATACTGTAAGTAGAATTCCAAGCAAGCGAGAGTGATTTTTAAAAACTTACAACTGCATCAATTTCAATCCCCTTGTTTTTCTTGGAAATTACTAATAAGCAGAGTGCTCTAAGTCAATGGCCAAACAATGATGTAAGGGGTAACCAAGTAATTTTGTGGGCAAGGATAAGGTAACAACACCCCCCAAGGTGGGTTTCTTTATTCCCTTCCAATGGGATTCCATATCCTGGCAGTAGGGGTGAGCACGGGTCGGGTAGGGTCGGGTTTGGGATCCACCCGCCACCCGACTCGAACTGGTCGGATTGGAAATTTTGGGACCCGAATCCGACCGAACAACCAACTGAAAACCGCCCGAATCACTGTTTCGGATTAATCGGTCGGGTTCGTCGGATTACCCATGTCTGGGGAAAAAAAAAATGAAAGCAAGGTGTACAAATCTTAAAAATCTTCGTTTTACAAAAAAAAGATGTTTGTCTACTCACATACCCATAACCCAGAAGAAAAACACAGAAAATGAAGAACAAATCGCGGATTTGGAACATTGAAGCCTCCATGTCGGTTGAATCAAAGAGGGTTTATCACTTGAAAGATGAATCACAGCTGTACGTGGGCTTTGGGAAACTCTGTTAGAAGAGAGAGAGGTCATGTAACTTGGCGGTGAATCGGTGCAGTGGTGTATGTAGCTGTTAGAAGAGAGAGAGAGAGAGATGGATTTTGAAACTTGAAAGTGTACGCATAATGGAAGAGAGAGAGACAGGAAAGTAGCACTACTCCTATTTTTTTATGTTGGGAAAGTACAAGTCTGTGTTGGGAAAATAAAACCACAGTGAGAGATGTACAATTGCACAGCTGCATGCCTTTAATACAAAGCTCTGTTTGGAATATGAGCTGTGTTGGGAAAAGAAAATGACGACATGAAAACCCTCACAACCAATGATATTAAGCCATATGTAAAGCACTATAAAAAACCAAGGGATCATTATATCGGTCAGTTCGGGTTTCACGGGTTATTGACTGGGCGATCCGACAACCGACCCGGAACCCGCTTTTTTCACACATGTCAACCCGTACCCGACCGACTGGAGTGTTTGAAACCGCCCGATTGGTGCCGGGTCGGATCGGGTCGGATCAGGTTGATCAGGTTATACGGGTTGTTGCTCAGCCCTACCTGGCAGCATAACTTATCCCAGACCAAAAAAATAAACCAACCCTGGATATGGATGGGCCCAGGATAAGCTTATCCAAGCTATTCCATATCCGGGTATCTACTCCCTCAAACAAACTGGCCCTCAATTTCTTTCTAATCAATCTCAAATACTCATCTCTTCTTTGTGCACAACTGGCTTCTGCTCATTTTCGGAAAAAATTTCGTGTACGACAATGGATTTGCCAGTGCAATGGAAGAGACGATGATGCTTGGATCAAGTTGAGGAAAGAAGAAACATATTAAAGAAGAATAGAGGAAAGAATAATAAGAATGACAGGGGTAATCTAAATCCAATACATACGACATTTATTTTTTGATGCAATGAGTTAAAAAAATCCAATGATTTGCAACAACTACCTCCTTGAAATTGCTATAATCTTAGTTTTCTTGAAGATTTTCTAATCCTTTTTCTATGAGGGATCCCCCCATTTGCTAAATCGTGGGACTCATAGTTCCCTGCCATATTTTGATAATCCAAACTGTTCAATGTGTTCAAAAGGTATTTTTAAGAATCCCCGCAAAGAATCAACAACAAAATAACCGGAAAGGGCTTGATCTGAGCAATTTTTGATAAAAAAAAATGTATATATACACTTTTATAAAAAAAAATGCTTGGATCAATCCCGGGTCAATTTTTTTGGTGATTCCTCGCGGACACCCTTAAATACATGTTTTAAACACATTGAATGGTTTGGATCATTAAAATTTGATCGGGAACTAAGTCCCGCACTTTAGCCCATATGTCAGATCCCTCAGATCCCTCATAGGAAGGTGGGTGTATATATGTACGCATACATACATACACACATATATATATATATAAATCGAACCCTAGTTCTTCAAATCGAAAAAAATTGAATCGCAGTGAGAGAGAGGAAAAAACGTTAGCCTAGTTCTTCGAATCGTCTTCGTTCTTCTTCGATCTCTGTCTTGTTTGTTTTCTTTGATCGTTGTTTGTTCTCTCTCTCTCTCTCTCCGATCTGTGTGTGTTTAGCGTGAAAAAAAAAGGGGAAAGGGGACCCTACTGTATAACCCGGATCCCTTATGACCCCCAAGTGGGTTTTGAGCCAAAAATTGGACCCGCGAAGTCATTTTAATGAGGAGTCTTTGTAAGCTGTTGGATGAAATCCAATGGGTGGTAATAGAAGTTCGCACGGAACCTATTTGAGGGAGTCCTTAGGAGGTCAGGATTGTATATATATATATATACAAGGAGCTTCCAATAAGGGCCCCTTATTGAACTTACCATGAGGACCTCCCACTTCCAGATCAAATTTTGACGATCCAAATAACATTTTTTATCGAAAACTGATCGGATCAAGCCCTTCCGATTTTTTTTTTTATGATTTCTCGCAGGGGCCCTTAAAAACACGTTTTAAAAATATTGAGCGGTTTGGATCGTCAAAATTTGGTCCGGAAACACGAAAATTGGCTAGGTCCTTATGATAAAGTTCAAAAATGGGCCCTTATTGGAAGTTGATCCTATATATATATAGTAAATTTGGACTATTTTCAAAGTTTGGAGGACCAACTCCTGTAATTTCGAGATTGGGGGATAAAACCCAATCCCCCTATTTAGGCTATTCTTTGTCATCCCCATTTTAAAAAACCTAAAGAACTTTTATAACGCCACAATTTTGGGACCAAATCTTCCCCCAGGCAGTCCCAAATCGACGTCATAAACCTTCACTCCTCTAGTCCCGAGTCACCATCGACAAGCCTCCCTCTTGACTAAATCGGCGTCATCTCCGTAACGTCAGGAATCAATTTGCTGTCCTAGAAATCAATTTGCATGCCATCCCAGTTTTCCTTTCAACGTTCGGCACCCGTCGTCTCAATTTGTCATCCCAAAACTTCACCCATCGGGGTCCATATTCGCCGTCAACATTCCTCTGTCCCAGATAGGCATCTTCCGCCCTCGCTGTCACAAAATTGTGGTCTGAAATCTTCACCATTCGACATCCCAAATCGCAGTCCCAAAACTTCATCCCTTGCGATGTCAAGCTCTTTATTTTCAACATAAATAAATAATCGTTTCTATGCAGAGTATTGTAGAATTCTACTTTACATTCGCTCAAAATCAACTCACTGCATTAATTTCATTACATAAAAGCCAAGAGTTACATCAGTCCCCACTTCCCAATAGAATACAAGTTTAAAGCTATTAAAGTTATTACATTCTTCCGTTTGATTGAAAGAAAAGAAAGATTGAAGTACACTTTGCTTTCCAAAATGAGAGAGTTTACTGATGATGAGAAATATTTTCATGCCATGTGTAGACACCCCAATTTAGAAATCCTCGGGCATATTTAAATCCCCAATGATGATAGAGATCGAGATGTGCCTCGGAAGCTTTGGAACAATACTCTTTGTACTCGAAACCCAAGGAAAATCTCTTCAACACAAACCCTACCCTAAACCATATTCTAGTACATTAAAAACCCTATTTATTGATATATAATATATCTCAATCCGTTTTGAAATGAGGGAGATATGAGGATTTTACCAAAATGACTCTTTTTTCGACCACCTAAGGGTAAAATCATCATAACATTTTATGTACAAATTATTTAGTATTCAAACCACTTGGATTACAAAGTAGACTTAACAAGCTTTCCAACGGTACCAACCACGCGCAAAACAGAGTTTGGTAGCACCCAGGACGGCCCCGCAAAGTTTTGCTTATTAACTGTGCCAAGTTGACCGTACGGTTTACTCAAGTTGACCGTACGGTTTACTCAAGTTGACCGTACGGTTTACTAAAAATCAGAAAAATCAACTTAACTGTGCAGCAAACTTGAGTCGACTGTACGCTTAACTCAAGTTAACCGCACAGCTAACTTTGGCTGTCAAAATAGAAAATTCAGGAGTGTTTAGAAAATCGATTTGCAGCGAATATATTCACGAATCGAATCGAATCATCGCCCAAAATCTTTTGCGTGATTCGTTCTTCATCATACTCGCCTATATATACTCCTCTCCTCCTCCGTTGCAAAGGGACAGAGAAAGCAACACCATCGACTTCTCCCACGACAAAAACCACGTCCGACCTCCGTGAAAAATTCCAGTGAAATCCCGCGCGAAAAATCTCCAGAAACTCTCCATTGTTTCTCTCCTTCCCTCACTCATGCAAGTCATTCCCTCATCCATGTTTCGGCTTTTACTTCTTTGAATTAGAAAATGATTGAGTGCGAGCGTGCAGAGAAAGATTGTATGTCTTCTTTCTCAGATTGAGTTTGAAAACCCAAAACTAATTAGACGATTGTGGTTAAATGGTTCAATTACCTCAATTAAGAGGATTTTTCTTTCAAAATGAAGAAATACAAACCAATTCACTTAGGAAATCAAAAAGCAATAAAGAAACAAGATACTTTGATTAACAAATCAACAGTAAACTTACTTCGAGATCTTCTTCAACTTCAAATGGAACGATTACAATTACTTCGAACACTGGATGATTACAACAACTACTCCTACAAACTACTCTCCTAAACTACTTCGAACTGAGTTCGAATTCCTAAAACTACAATCCTAACTACCGAAGAACAAACCAAGCATCATTTTTGAGTGTTGTTTGTTGAAGATTTGTCTGGGGGCTCTTATTTTTCAACTTCTTCTATTTATAGATGTTGCTTGCAGTTTAAACTTCCCGCCTGGCTTCTTGGCTTCGAACTTCATCATTGCACTTTTAAAAGTCTATTGCTTCCCTCCTGAAAGATTTTGAATTTGCACGGTTACTCATTCAAACCCATGATTTAAGATCAAGAAATAACTTCCCTCCTTGATCTAATCTGCTCCTTATATGATAATTCCAACTGTTAACTAATCAACCTTACACGTGTACTTTACCAACTGCCAATTGCTTATTCTTACATGTATATCTTAATAACTGTTAATTGTCTACGTGTAATAATATAATAACTGTCAATTGTTCCTTCTTACACGTGTAACAATACAAACTTCATGTCTTTTGAGTTTATAATGTAATCTCGAAGCCCTTTTTACTTGTCTTTAAGTTATTCTCTGGCTATAACTGCCAATAACAACCTCTCAAAATCAAATAATACAAACGATGTCGTGTTGAGAGCTATAATTGCCAATAGCTGCCTTTTAATTTAAAGGGCACAACGATGTCGTATTGATCTTTCTCATAAACAAAATGATCCAATACTTCCAACTAAACTGTATATTACCAGCGTTTGGTATTTCCATACACGTGTCTATGAATTATTGGATCTGAAAATTTCTTATGTAAACACACCAGTAAACCATACAAAACACCTCTCCCGAAGTCCGTATCCGAAAACCCCGAAGTTCCGAAGGTATAATCGTGTTTCTTAGTCGGGTTCTCAACCTCGGCTTTCTGAGGGGATCCTCCCGGGTCGAGAATGATTCCAGTAATCATTTCTAGGCTCGGGTGGTTATATTTTCAACAAAATTCAATCTCCTGGGTCCGTATCGGGAGATATCCTTTATTATCGCAAGATACGATCCTCACGAGGAGGTATATTTCATTCCATTATCATCTTTTTAGCATGTAGTCAAGTTGTAGAGGCTATTTTGTTAAAGGAAAATTGGTTTTTGAAAATAAATTTTGGCTTCTGATGAAAAACACAAAATTTCAAAAATTGTAGAGTAAAGTTAATTGGGCGGTTAACTCTGGTTAGCCATACGGCAAGTCTTAGTTGACCGTACGGTCAACTTTGTGAACCAAAGTTTTTCCCCTGTCTGTGCTCTGTTTTCTGGTTTCTGGTTTCTGTAGGCTTGCTTTATTACAGTTATACCCCCTAACTTCCTTTTATTTACCATTAAGTCCCTTAACTTCTTTCTTATCACTGTCATGCTTATTTATTCCTTTATTATTGTTATCTTGTCCATTTGTATGTTTATAAAGTTTTACGATAAAGTGTTTTCCAAAATCCCACAAAATATTTAGTAGAGACCGAGTATTTCTTGGGTATGCGGGATTCTCGGGTACCAAATCCTTTTTCAAATAAAACCCGGGTGGCGACTCTAAATTTCTTTTTCCCAAATCGCCCTCTTCAAAACCAAAAGCGTGGTACCGTCCACACCATGCTCCAATAATGTCATGCACCGCTCGCATCCCAATTCATGCTTCTTAGTTGTACCTGAAATCAGCAAAGGTGTGAGCATTCACTTCGCACAGTAGGGATTCCCTTTATACACATTCATAAATGCATAAAAGAGATGTAATGAACCAGAGACAAAACATGAAGTTAACATTCACAGGTAAGCATCCAAGCATATCATTGGATTATATCAACAATGTAATAATTCATCACACGTCACCCAGGCACATCCCTACGATATAATCTTTAGATAACTAATCATCGAACTTCCTTGAGGTTCCTTTAGAAAATTCATAAGTGCGGAACAAGACATAATCAAAGTAATGAATAATAAGAACCCACGTCTTCAAATAAACTTAAGACATAATACCCTACTGTACCGATTAGCATACTAACACTTCGCGCACCAATTAATTATTTTCACAAGACAATAACCTTGGGTTACCAATTTTTGTACATTCATCTCTCAGCATGATTCGTCACCACTTTACTACTCGATCATTCTCCACGTATTTCCTCAAAAAACATTCAACCGGGTCCAACAACCCTCACACAGAACCATAGGTTCACTTTCCTTCATTTACTCATGTATAATTATTTGTCCTTTTTCAAGTTTCATCAAACGTGTCTGTCAACTCAAGCCAATCAATAGCATACATATAACTACTGTTCATAATATAGTAATAACCACAAGTCCAAGGACTCCACAAGCACTCCTAATTCAAACCCAAGTCTAAGTGTCTCCCATATATTTGGGTGTCACATAATACTCAACAAATGTCTCCCCGTATCCCACGAGTACCCATGTATACTACAAATTCTCATGTGTTCAACAAATACTCAACAAGTGTTCCCCTATATCCTATAAGTATCTGTGTCACATACATGTCCTGCCAGTACCCATGTGTCCCTCAAGTATCCAAGTGTTTTCCCCAAGTCCCCAACCAATGTTTCTTGTGTCCGCAAGCGTCACGTGTCTCTCAAATGTCCGAATATCTCCCCAAATATCCCACGAGCGTCCCACGACATTTTAGGTTCATTACACTCTTCGATGTAGGATTTGGGTTTTCGAGAATTCTTTATCTATCTCTATGTTTCATGAGTTTCATGTACCCTTTCCTAACGACTCACCTAACGACTCACCGGTTAATGGTCCAAGTAAGCTATTTTATTCTCGCATCATTTGGCTTATTTCAAGATCAAGTGCATTGTCGATTATACTACGTTAGCATGCACCAAGTGTACAAGGACGGGTACATTTATCTTGGGAACCAAGAAACTCATTAACCATACAATGATAGGCTATAAACAAGCTTTTCAACAAGTAATGAGGTGTAGAGAATGGATACTTCAAGTACACAACCGAACAAAGCAACTGGAATCAAAAATAAATTTTTAGGCCTGTAAGGAGTGTGTATCGATACACCCGATACACCCGAAAGGGTGTATCGATACGGGTGCCATTTCAAGCAGTTTTTGATAGATTTTAACCCAAGGTGGGAGATTTCAACCCAAGCACTTAGAACACGAAATTTATGATAAATATGCATCAAAACACTACACATACACTTAGAGAGTGCTTGCGACCTAGCGTTGTTGTAACTAGCGTCACCCCAAGCGTAGGGCTAGGTCGTCGCTAGCATAGTAACCCAGCAAGACCGGGGTCGATTTCCACAGGGACCGAATGCTACCTGTATGAGATTTGACTTGCAATGGATTTTGGCGTTAAGACGGCCAACTTTTAAGTGAGTTTGTTTGGTGGTTTCTCTCTTTACCTCCTAACTTAAAGAAAACGGGTTTTGACTAAAAATTAAACAGAGGTTTGGTTAGGGGTTTAATATTCCCATGACTTAGTTCATTCGTGGTTTCTCAACGATAACTCAAGAGCGAGTCGAAAGGGTTCGCTCTCACCCGGAAGATTTAGCAATAAAAATCACATTTTAACACAAGATTGGGTTTGGTAATGGAAAGAAATCTCACTTAGACATTTTATCAAACACCTAGTGTGCATGGTACTAACCATTGTGTGTGCCAAGAATTTGTCTACACCCAATCAAAATAATTAACAAATCTAAGTTATGAACGAAAATACAAGAAATCTATCCATTCACAAACCCATATTAAGCACAAATTAGTGAGAAACCATGAAAACCCTAAGCCATGGGGTAGAAATCACCCCATGTCAAACCTATCTAACTACTCACACATGATTAATGGAAGAACAGAGGAAAAACATAGAGAAATTTGGATCATCATGAAAACGAAAATAAACTTGAGATTTAGATAGAGATTGATGAGTTCTATAACTTTAATAAAGAAGATTTACCT
This sequence comes from Gaultheria prostrata, assembly GCA_036023075.1. NCBI lineage: Eukaryota > Viridiplantae > Streptophyta > Magnoliopsida > Ericales > Ericaceae > Gaultheria > Gaultheria prostrata. The sequence continues at coordinate 23,623 of JAXBDA010001227.1, forward strand.
TGAAACAAAATGGAAAAACTTCAAATCTTAGAGAGAAGGGAGAGCTAAACTAAGAAGGAGGTAGAGAGAGAAAGTCTATCCAGAATAACCTAAAATTTATCAAAGGAGCCTATTTATAGACCCCCAAAAAGTTACAAAAGTCGCCCGAAAAATGCTATTAAAAGTTGGCCGAAAATGGCTGGTATTGATACCTTTGAGAACTGGTATCAATACCAGCAGCTTCTGAATTTTCCCTGTGCACTCGGTATTGATACCTTTTCAACTGGTATTGATACCAGCAGGTTCCATCTTTTTCCTTGTCTGGCTAGTATTAATACCCCAGATGTGGGTATTGATACCAGCAGGTTCTGTCATTTTCTTTGTCCACCTAGTATCTATACCCCTTGAGTTAGTATTGATACCAGCAAGCTCTGAAGTTGGGACTTGAATTTGGGTCTTCCTCCGACCTTCGGGTGTCTTCCCTCGGCCTTGGATGTACTCGGGTACATCCGGGGATTATTGGGAGCGCCTAGATCCTCTATTTGCTCCTCTTTTCCTAAAGTTCAACCAAAAACACCTTTCGCGCAATATCATGACAAAACGAAGATTATATGCAAGCGAGTGTATCAAAAGTGCGGGAATTAGGCACCCAAATATGCAATGTTGTGTGCCTATCAAAGAGTATAGAAATCAATTTAATCATGGATTCATCAACCAATTTCATAGATCAATGGATTAGGAATCATAACTCAAGATCAAATGAGTTTCTCAACAAGATTAACTAAGAGACATACTTTATTTGGGAGATTTCACCACTACACACATAAACACTTAACAATCAAGTAAGAAACCCTTACCTCTTGGATCTAAACTTCCTCCAAGCCTTGAGCTCAAAACCCTAACTTCTTTAACCTCGAAACTCACCAAAAATTTGCCCTCCCGACCTTCTCTTCACAAAATCCAAGCTCCAATAGCCAATACATGCGATATAGATGAATGATCTATAGTGTATTTGTGTGGGGAATGAACGTAGGTTGGTGATTTGGGGAGAGGGAGAGAAGAAATTGGGAGAGAAAGAGAAAAAGGGGGTGGCCGGCCAATGGGGGGGAAAGGGGAAATGATTTACTCTGTCATCCTCTTTCTATTTATAGAGCCCAACCCCTAATTACACCTACACCCCTCTAGTCACTTGTGTATTGTTATTTTGCCCAATGCCACATAATATAACGCATTAACCCACTCTCCAACTTTAAAATGCAATTTTATTTAATTCCCCAACTTTTATTAAAAATAATTTTTACATGATTTTCCTGGTCTTTACATGCGGTCCTATATTGCCATCAACAGTCCTCCATCCCAAATCTTCCGCCCTGCTCTATAAGTATCTTCTTCAATTTTGTGTGAATGGGTCTCGTCGAATTGCTTTATTGTCCCCAAAGTTGGTAATTGGTAAACAATCGGTTTACTAGTTTGTTGTTTATGTAATTTTACCATGTCAATCCATCGATTTTATTATTATTTTTACCATGATCATTGCAATATATAGTGGATACGTATTTACCTTTATCTGAATTCACAAGTCATCTTAATTTACCATATTTTCTGGTCTGGAACTTTTTTTACCATGATAAAATTAACCATGAAATCTGGTTGGATGGTTTCCAAATGTACCATAAAATTACACCTCTATAATCAAATGCGTAGGTCAACAAATCATGATAAAAATCATTCATGGTGATAGATCATGGTTAAATATTGATATTATATGGTAAATCTTTAATTTCAATTGTATAATTGCATAAGTGTATTTACCATGACTTATGGGTACAAAGAGATTTACCATGAAACCTGAGGAAGTGACATTGATTACAAATTTACCATGATTTTCTGCTACACACATGTGTTTTTGCAATAATTTCACTACAATCATAAAAATACGGGGATAAGTTAAAAAGAAAAGATTCCTTATTTCTTCGAATTCCCCCACTTGACAGGATGGTAAATAAGGAATGCATTAGAATATATATAAAAAAATTCCAAGATATAGGTTACAGGTCAAAATTTAGGAAACTTCAATTAATTGAAATCTCCAATCCTAATCAAATCCCCCTTAATTAGGAAACTGTATCTACATATATTAATAAGTAAAAATAAAAAGGGTACAAAAGGTATTTCACTCTAAGAAAGATGAAAACGTAACCTTTCAATTTGCCCAAGATGAAAGCATGATGTCAAAAAAATAAGAATGATTATTTAATTAATTCTAAAAGTATTATAAATCAAAAGATATAGACAATTTTTTGATAAGTCTTAAATAGTGAAAATTGACCATCAATTTGGGACAGAGAGAGAACCATTTTCCTGTCTTACAAAGAGCCCAATAGGTTGTTTTTCGGATTTCTAATCTTTAATTGAATAGTTTTAAATTTTAATGCACAATCGAATGACAAATGACCGACAAATGACCAGAAGAATAAATCAAGGGTAATTTCACTGACGTCTTCTTAGGTGTCTGACAAATGCAGAGACTTACCTTGAGGTTTCTAAAATTATGCTGTCCTTCCTTATTTTTGAAACTATTATCAAGATTCCCCCTTCCATTAACTAATTGATTACGGTATTAAATTTAAGTGGTAAAAAACTAATATGCCCTTAATCTACATTATGTTTGTTGCCTTTTTATTTTCTTCTCAACTCTAGATCTATTTTATCTAGTAGCTAATATTAGTTAGCGCTTCATTGATTTGAGTTATTGATTCATGGTACTTTTACTTAATCTTTAAGGCATTTTTATTGTCTCGGATTATTTTTTGAAATTATATTATTTCACTGAGTTGTTTTTATTGACTAATATTAGTATTTATTTGAGTTAGATAAAAGAGTTAAATGAAGGTGAAAAGGGTGAGCACTGAAATATAGTCTCCATAAATAAATAGCAATAGTTAATAAAATAACACCATAAAAAAAAATTAATCCAAAAAAATAATACAAGACATTTCCATAAAGATTAATTAAAAGACTTAAAGGATGTAAAAAATAACATGAATCAATAACTCAAATCAATGAAGCGGTAATTGATATTAGCTAAATAAATTTGAACTAGGATGAGAAGAAAATAAAAGGACTAGGTACAAAAAGTAGTTGAAGGGCATCTAAGTCTTTACAAGTTAAATTTAACACTGTTAGTCAATTAATTGACGGAAGTAAGAATTTTAATAATATTTTCGAAAAGTAAGTAAGGACGGGCGTAATAAAAATATAAAATCTCCAAATTTGTCATAAAACCTCATAGAGGTCGGTGAAAATTTCCCATGAATCAAACTACCCGAGGAGAGGGAGAAAAAAAAAAAAGGAGAAAAAGAAAAAGAAAAACTCCCCTAGGAGAGGGGAGAAGAGAGACTACACAGCGACACACACAGAGAGAGAGAGAGAGAGAGAGAGAGGGGACTGGAATACGATGTCGTTTCAATCTTTCTCATCTCCGCAGTCTGTGGCTTTCTTCTCCAAACCCTTTCATGGCCACAAACCTCCCAGTGCTCCCAGCTCTCGTATCAGAGCTTCTTCTGACGTTCCCGACTTTCTTTCTGCCGATTGGTCTGTCATCTCTCTCCCTCGCTGTATATATATATATGTATAAATCTAATACAAATTTTCCATGTTAATTTAAAAAATTCGATGATTGCCCTTGCAAGTCCTTGGGGGAAAAAAAAAAACTGATTAAAGTTCCCATGTATGTTGGAAAAAAGTTTCGAGTTATCAATTATTTTTAGGGTCGCATGTATTAAATTAAATGGCTGCTACGCACATACACCCATTCTCACGAGAATCTCATCCACGGACCTCACAAGTAGCAATATATAATGAAATATATTATTGTTAGTATTTAAAAAATACATGCGGTCTGCGTCATATACATGTAAATGTTTGTTAACTCTGATTATTGTTATTGTCATCTTGTGTGTGCGTTTTCTTTTCATTTTAGGATTCATTTGGAATGTATGTTTAAATCTTGTTGGATTAGTTTGATATATGTTGCAAAGCTAGTTTCATAGTAGATGTTTTGTAACAGTATTCTTTGTAGGATGGATTTCATGCCTTGGAACTATGTAGCACCGACCGACACTCCTGGAGTGTCCCGTGTCCGACATAGGGACACGGCGGGGGCACACGAGGTACAAGTTTGGGGACACTATAGGGGTTAAATATGAATTTTTAAATTTTTTTGAGGGGTAAATGTGTATTATTTTAAATATTTTGGGTTGAACTTGAAAGTATAATATGATGTATATATGATGCTTTTTTTATTTATTTGGAGTATATATTGAAGCTTCCTGTTTATACATAAATATTATTTATTGGTTTTATTTATTTTTGTCATATCCCCTGCCGTGTCCATGTCCCTTTTTTTAGAAATCCCTTGTCTCGTATACGTGTCCTTGTCCGTGCTACATAGACTGGGAGACTAATTCCACCATCCACTCGGATGGGCATTGGTTCGTGTGGACTTGCCCCACAAGAGATGATAGCGCCAGGATTTTCCGAACTCTTAGGCTCTGTTTATTATCAGGTTTGGAGGGTGGGATACGATTGTGAATCCTGTGGGACTTTAATACCTTGTTTGGTGTTGCAAAAAATGGAAGGATTGCTAATACCGTGGGATTGTGAATCCCACAAAATCTTGGGATTACCCATCCCAAGGGGGGTTGGGTATTAGCAATCCTATCCCATGGGATTACCTCTTACACGTCTCTCTCTCTCTCTCATGGAATTGGGCACAATGTATTGTGGACCACTGTAGCAAATGCCAAAATGGGTAAATGGGTAGGCTAGTAGCAAAATTTAAAACATTGTTTTGTTGAGAGGCCCTTGCCTATTTTTTGAACTAGTATTTGGTTTTATTGAGAAATGGCAGTGATTCCATAAAAAATACTCCCTTTGTCCTAATTTGTTTTTCGAATTTTAAGAATTCAACTTTTTTGGGAACATAGTGAATACACCTAAAAATATTATTTTCCCAATATTTATCCTTCAACTTTTTTGAAGAGTTACTTTATTTGCAAAAAAAGAAGAAGACTAGACACGAAATTTTACTCATTCAAAAGTCAGAGTGGACAAATATTTTGAGACATACGGAAGTATACAAGTGGACAAACAAATTCGGATAGAGGGAGTATCACAGTCTATGTAGCGCGGACACGGGAATCTTAAAAAAATGGACAAGGACACGGCGGGGGACACGGCAAAAATAAATAAATAATTAATTAATTAATACATTATTATGTGTTGGTATATATGTACATATATACATGTAACATATACACAACTACGGAGATATATACATCGAGAGAGGGGGAGGGAGAGAGAGTGAGGTCGTGAGAGTCAGAGACTCATAGAGTGTAGTTATGGGACATGCGTGTCCATGCCGTGTCCCCTGAGTGTCCCCCTCCACAAACTAATGTAATTTAACAAACATGCCACATGTCCAATACGTGTCCCCTGAGTGCCCCCGTGTCTAGGTCTCCCCGGCAACCTCTAGAAGTGTCGATGCTACATAGACCACGGTTAATGAAAATGGTGTTTTCATGTAAGGGTGGAATTGGAAACAAATAATTTTTATCCAATCCTATTCTAGACAAAGCAAACATGTTATTAACAATCCCATGATCTAATCATGTGACAAACATGGGGGAAGGATTTGTCTCCTCATTAATAATCCCACCTTATAACCAATCCCAATCCTAATTCCACCTCATTACCAATCCCCAAAAACGAAACCTCGTATCAAACAGGGCCTTAGAAGCAAATCTCTAGTTCATTTCTTATTGATAAGTAGGGGTCGCAAAAAGATGGAGATTTGAGATTTTTTTTTCCCAATCAAATAGATTTGAGATTATTTTTCGTCAAACTGATTTGAGATATTGGATCATTAAAGTTCTCATCTTTCAAGGGTATGACTGAATATTTACCTAATCCAAACAATATGTTTTAGGGGTATTTTGAATGGTTCAATGAGATTTTGGAACGATTTTTTTAATCTTGTTTTACAACGGTGTTGGGACTTGGGAGAGCATTGGAGCTAGCTTCTAGATTTTGAATGATCAGTTTTAGAATTTGGCTCTTAAATTTGAAGTTAAATTTGACCGTAATACCGTTTGTCATTGATGGATACATTTCTGATTTCCCTTTTCTGTTGTTAGATTACTTTTCATGTCTTTTTTTCCTGGTATATTCAGTCTAATTTTCAAGCAACTAGACAAAATATTAAGATGTTGAGTAACTTCTCACTGATGGTATAATATTTGGTAGTGGTGAATAATTCCTTGGAAACATTAGGGACTGTATGGTCTTTTAAACAAAGGCCATCATACTCCATAATCAGACTCTAAAAGCTTCTGCTTAGGAGTTTTCAATATTTGGTTATTTTGGGCCAAAATTCAAATCGATTCTTTATCGGCCTAAATAATCTCTGCCAAAGGTACGGGAATCACTTAATTTACTCCATATTCTGATTATCAGCTAAAATAATTCTTGTGAAATGGGTATAATGACTACAAGTACCGTATGGGTGTGCTATGAACATCACAGAAACTCAAGCCATATCTGTCCATTTTCTAACTTGAAGCATTGTGATGAGATTGATGAAGCGGTTAACTTAAAACAAAAAGTCATTGACACTTGTGAGTGGTTGAACAACTAAAAACTGAAGCAGGTTGTAGGGTAATTTTGCACTTGAAACCCTTTGAAGTAGATGGACCCAAAAGCGTGTCCTCCCTCGGCCCTTCATAAGTTAGCACACATTCTTCACATTCAACTTATTTTTGCACGAGACAATTTTTTGGATCATTATTATCAGGTTTCTTTCTTTCCCACCTTTGGCTGTCTTCTAAATACCTTGTTTATCTGTTTTCATCCCTGTTGTCCGTGAGACGGAGAGATGGAGAGGTAAAAATCCTGAATAAAGTGCTGTTTCGTTTCCAAAAGGCTTGAACGTTATGCGACTCTGTTTCATTTGACATGCCTTATTCGCAATTACTTATGTTTGGTTGCATGTATCCTGTTAGAATAGTGTCAGTCTTTACCTTATCCCACATAGGTTAGTTAAGTCTTGTAATGAGTTAAATCATAATATAAATAATAGTTGTTTGTGTTAGGGTTAATTGACACTCGAAACACTTCTCTTCTCTCCCAAATAACATGGTATCAGAGAGCTTCACCTTAATTCATCTTAGATGCAAGTAATCCTACCACAACTGATGCTGCTGCCATTGTCCACTAGTCGCCGCCATAGTCAAACCTATCAAAACCCAAAATCGAACCCACCTAAACCCTCAATCAAATTTGACCCCGCCGTGTCCGCATCCGTGGCCTATCCTTGTCTCATCCGTGTGCCCCTCCAAAAATTCAAATCAACCGTGTACCCCTCCACGTGGCGTGTCCGGACACGTTTCCCGCATTGTTCGCGTGTCCCAGCACTGCGATACGGACCCCTAGAGGTGTCGGTGCTTCGAAGGAGCTCATCTATAGCCTGGTATGAATGTTTGTGCTATTTGAGTCCATTGATTCTGGTGTTGACCAGTCGTTCGAAGCATGTATTGTTCCATTATTTGTTGCTGGTTGTTGACTTGTTGGTAGAGAAGGTTGATC
>JAXBDA010001227.1:31345-45886 GCA_036023075.1 Gaultheria prostrata
TCTATAGCCTGGTATGAATGTTTGTGCTATTTGAGTCCATTGATTCTGGTGTTGACCAGTCGTTCGAAGCATGTATTGTTCCATTATTTGTTGCTGGTTGTTGACTTGTTGGTAGAGAAGGTTGATCTGTTGGTTGGTTGATCCATTGGTTGATTATTCGTTGTTAGTAGTTGGTTCGGTGTTGGTCAGTGAATTTATTTGCCATGGAATTTGGTATTGTTTCTGCTTTTGATTCTAGTTCTACATCTACTTTTGTTGGTAGGTCGTCTGGTTCTTCTCGGTTTCGTGAGAGTTTGTCCATTACCTCCACACCTTTGAATGGAAAAAATTATGCTATGTGGGCTAGGTTTGTTGAGGTTTATTATTTATGTGAGACAATTGCATTACTTGATAGATGATCCTCCCTAGGAGAGTGATAAGACCCTACATGGATAGTTGAGGATGCTCAGATTCGTGTTGAGTTATGGAATAGTATGGAACCTCATATCAGTAGCACTTTGGTTTTCTTACCTACTGCCAAACTTGTGTGGCGTCAGGCAGCGGAGATGTATTCCGCTGTCAATAATCTCCGTCGCAGATATGATCTACATCAAAAGTTCTTTTCTTTATCACTGGGTGATGGGTCTTTGGAGGAGTACTATGCAAAATTCTGTGGCACTTGTGAGGAGTTAAATATTTGCGAGCCAATTTCTAATGATATTTCAGATATGAAGCGCTAGCGTGAGCGCTTGCAGGTTGCTCGGTTTCTATTTGGTTTACCATCTTATGATGCCATTCGGTCTCAGCTTGTGGGCGAGCGGGATTTGCCTTCTCTTAGTGAGGTTTTTAGTCGTCTCCGTCAGGCTTCCTTATCTGATGCTGGTTCTGTTTGTCAGTTACCCTCTGATCGTTCAGCTTTAGCCACTGTGGTCACTAGTGGTAGTGGATCTTCTTATGGCTTTACCCGTGGTGGTCGGGAGTCGGGGGGCGGTTGTCATGGTGGTTTTGAGCATAGTTTGGGCCGTCGTGGTTTTGGATGTGATTTTGGTGGTTGTGATTCTGGTCGTGGTGGATTTAGTCATGGGGCTCGCATGTCAGGGGGAGGTGGCCATGGTCGAGGCCGTGGTTTCAGATTGTGCACCAATTGTGGAGGAACAAATCATATGGTAGAATATTGTTATGATCTTCATGGTTTTCCTCAGGATAATCAGGTTATTGCTTTTGAGTATGTTGAGCCGTTTACTCACTCTACCAACGTTGTGGTAACTATTTCTGCAAAGGAGTACCAGCGCCTTGTGTCGATTCAGTCTTCATATGCGGGTGCTTCCTCCACTACTACACTCACTCAGACAGGTCTCTTTGTTGCTTGTGTTGCGTCTTCTCTTCCTTCCACCCCTTGGGTTTTTGATTTTGGTGCCTTTGATCATATGACTGGTTCTTCTACTATATTTTCTAGTCGTCAGTCTGTTGGTAAACCATCTCGCGTTACCTTAGCAGATGGTTGAACCACTGAGATTATTGGTTTGGGTTATGTACCTCTCTCTTGCTTTACACTCTGTATTACATGTTCGTCAGTTTCCATTTAACCTTATGTTTGTTAGTAAACTTACCCTTAAACTGCTCCATCATATTTTTTCTTCATGGTTGTGTGTTTCAGGATCTCAGGATAGGGAGGAAGATTGGTGGCGGTGTTGAACGTGGTGGCCTATACTAGTTTGCCAACAATGTCCATCCTCAATCTATTGCTCTTCAGTCATCAGAGTCACCATATCAACATCACAGTCGCATTGGTCATCCATCCCTTCAGAATCTGAAACACTAGTGTCTTCATGTAGTTGTGCTAATGTTCTGCCCTACGAAGTTTGTGAGTTTAGTAAACATCGCCGCGTGTCCTTTTATCCTAGGGTTGAGAGTCGTGTGTCACGTCGTTTTCAGTTAGTTCACATATATAGTTGGTTCCTAATGTTATTGGTTTTTAGTAATATGTTATTGTTGTCGATGATTTCTCGTGTTACATACATTTATCTCAAGAGGGATTAGAGTTGTCTTATCTTTTTCAGTCTTTTTATATGGAAATGAAACTCGGTTTAATACCTACATTGTATATTTCGGTCAGATAATGCACATGAATATTTTCATAATGCTCTTACTCAGTTCGTTACTGATCATGGTATTATTCATCTGTCTTTTTGCACTCGGACTCCACAATAAAATGGGGTTGCCAACCGCAAGATTCGACATTTATCAGAAGTTATGCTTGCACTGTAATTGCAAATGCAGATCCCTAAGTTTAGTGATGCTGTTGTGCAATATGGCTTGCATCGTTGCTAGTCTGATTATTCTGTATTCTCTCTCACATTTGACCGCGGCAAAGTATTATTGATTGTTGATGTGAATGATCTTATTATTACGGGCAATGATAACAAATGTATTGATGAGTTGAAGGCATTTCTACAGAGTCAATTTCATACCTATCTAAGACTTGGGAAGATGGCCTTATTTTTTGGGTAGTGAGGTGGTGCTATCTAAAGATGGCATTGGTTTCTCTCAATGAAAATATGTGCTAGATATTCTAGATGAGACTGGTTTATTGGGGTCAAGGACTGTTGAGACTCTTATGGATCTTAATGTCAAACTGTGTTGATCAAGGAGAGATGCTGTCTTGTCCTGACCAATATCGTCGCCTGGTTGGAAAATTGAACTACCTTACTATTACTTGTCCTGATATCTCGTTGGCAGTTAGAATCATGTGTCGGTTTATGTCCGCTCCTCGTCTTCCACATTAGGATCTCATCGTGGACATGGTTTTTTTTATTGAGCTAGTGGTCACTTATGTGTAGGGATGGCAATGTGGCGGGTTGGGGCGGGTTTTGATGTACCTCGACCCCGCCCCTAAATTTCCCAAGCTTCCCCGGCCCCGCCCCGAAACCCGACCGGGTAATGAAAATCCCCCTTTTCCCGCCCCTGTCGGGTAACGGGTATACCCGCCTAGCCCTTTTGTTTTTCGTTTTCATGTCTACCACATAAGAAGCCTTTTTTGGACCTGCTACTCCAAATCAAACCACCTGATTGATTATGATATATTAAAATTTGAAAATGCTATTTTTTTTTTCTCCTGGAGATCTATAAAAATATCTGTGTGTGTGTGTGTGTGTGTGCATATATATATGCATATACAATAGAAAGGAAACCCCATGCAAAGTACGAGGAATATACAACTCCTTTTCGATTTCACCATTGAAGTTCATGGAGGAGATTCAAGAGAACAAGGAGAGAGGAGAGAGATACCTGTGAAGTGTGAACCGAAGGAGGGTTGATCTACCGCCGGTGAACCAACCACACGCCGATGCCAGAGAGGGTAGCGTAGGTCTCGTTTTTGTTTCAACGTCCCACAGCCGCAGAGGTCTGTTGAGAGAATGATAGTATGACTGTATGAGACTAAACCCTAGATATAAAATGGAAAATGAGCTTATATACTCGGTGGTACTTTTGAAATGGGACGAAAATACAAGGGGGAAAATGTTATTTTGCATATATATATATTAGATTTATTTATATACACATATTGGGGCAGGGCGGGACGGGTATCGGGGCGGGGGAGTGTTCCCCCCAACCCTTCCCGAACCCGGCCGGTTTTTATTCCCCCCCCTGCCCTTATCTGAAACCCGAAAATTTGGAAAAAAACCCTACCTTTTGGGTTCAGGGCGGGGCGAGTGTAATTGCCAAGCCTACTTATGTGTTGAGGTTTTCACTGATTCCGATTAGGCGAAGGACCATCTGACTGGAGATCCACGACAGGATATTGTGGTTTCCTTGGTTGAAATTTTGCCAATTGGAAGTAAGGTTCTAAAACTCACTAGGCGCTCCCAGGGCGGCCAGACACCTTCTAGCTGCCGGGGCCGAGTACTCTGCGCCTAGTCGGGGCAATTAGTCTGGTTAGTCAGGTTAGTCTAAGAGGGGCCTTCTAGCACCTAGGCGGCGAGTACTCGCCCTTCCAGACCTTCTTTTAGAACACTGATTGGAAGAGTAAGAATCAACTACAGGATAGTGTTTTCCTTGGTTGAAATTTTGTCAATTGGAAGAGTAAGAATCAACCAGTGGTTGCACGGTCTAGTGCAGAGGCAGAATACAGAGCCATAGCTCACACATGGGAGATTGTATGGGTGCAATCTTTTCTCGAGGAGATAGGATTCAATGTACAATTGCCTATAAATCTGTATTGTGATATCAAGCAGCAATTCATATTGCATCTAATCCAGTATTTCATTAGAGGACTAAGCATATTGAAGTTGATTGTTATCTGGTGTGTGAGAAGTTAGCTGGTGATGTTACATCTTCTCCTGTTGTGTCTACAGGCGCTCAATCGGCTTATATGTTTACTAAGTCGTTGTTCAAGCCACAGTTAAAGTTGTTGTGTGACAAGCTGGGGCTTTATGATATCTATTCTCCAGATTGAGTGGTAGTGTCAGAATAGTGCTAGTCTTTATCTTATCCCACATCGGTTAGTGAAGTCTTGTAATGGGTTAAGTATAAATTATAGTTGTTTGTGTTAGAGATAATTAACACCCTAAACACTTCTTTTGTCTCCCAAATAACATATCTATATCCTCCATTGTGCTCGAGTCGGAGACATTCTCTTCAGTGAATCCACGGCAGTAATGTCTATAGGATCATTCAAATCCTTTGGCCTTCATGTCATTACTTTTGGCACACAATGATAACATCATTCCTTGTCCAGTGCATCATTTTGTTTCTACTTGCATGGGCAAGCATCTTGATGGCTTCCCCCAGCTTAACTTCTGCTGGCGCCCTTCTAATTTCCATTAATGCATTCACTTAAAAAACATTTCTCGTGTCCGTTTTCCATCTCAATATACTCATTTGAGTTACTCTTATCGTTTGGTACTTGCTTCACTACTCGACCCCTTATCACATTTGTTCACATTTCTTGTGGTTCTTTAAAGAGTTTTTTTTAAACCTTCATAGTGATAGTTTTAATTAGAAAATCTCCTGTTAGTGTTGACTGTTGAGTGAAGACAATTTCACAGCACCGTGAACCATGTAGGAGAAAGAGTAGTCCACATATTCTGACATAAAACCTCATCTTTTACTGGAGGCTTTTTTAGTCTGCAAAGCCACCAGGCCACCACCTTCACTTAAGATAAGGCTTTAAAACTTCTTACAATAGTGGGTTTTATCGAACTCTAGATTGTAGAATGGAGAGTGGAGACGTGTACCTGAAAATGGTGATACCTAGAGATTTGACCTCTGGAATGTGCGTTCTGAAATATGGAACACCTTCGTTTTGAACCGATGAATTTAGTGATCCAAATTGATCCCCAAACATTTTCCTATTTATTATATTGAGATGATATAGAGAGGGTGAGAAGAATGGGAGAGGAGAAAAGAAAAACAAAGAGATAAACAGTTGGGAGAAAAGAAAGAATAGAAACACCTGGGAGAATAACTTGATACACTTTTTCAGATGAGTTTTCAGATGGTTTTCTCGCTCCTGCAAGATTCAGTTTTTTCCAAGCTTTACCCAGTTTAGCTTAATCTTTCACGCCATTGAGTGGATAGCGAAACACTCTCTTTTGTACTTATGAGGTACATTTTTTTTTCCCTTGCAGGCTTGAATCTCGCAAGAAGAGACCTTTTGGCCCAAGATTGAATGTAATTTTCTAACTAAAAGATTGGTAGTCATTGTTTGCAATATTTTACTTCTAGGATTGTACCATAACAATATACTTCACTCTGCTCTTGTAGTTCAGTGCAGAAGATGCTGTCCGACACCAGCTTGATGCATTGATGTTCAATGATCAACCTCGTCAAGATTATGGGATCGAAGTCATGTACAGGGTAGCAACAGCCTCAAGCCCAAGCCTTAATGTTGCCTTTTCAACCGGTTTTGAGACTTGAAGAAAAGTGCAATTGTGTAATACTTATGTTTGTTTCCATGACAGTTTGCTGGATTTGATCCTTTTGAAAGGTCTACCTATTTTGGCCCCTTCTTTGACTTGGGACAAGTAGGATATTGCAATACCTCTTTCACCCTTCATGTTCATTTAAAGCACCTTCATTACGTTATAAAAAGAAAAGCAGCTCCAGGGATTAATCTATTTGTTTGGATGCTTCAGCAATTACTCTAATACAGATCGTTATGTACGCTAATGCCTTTTGGTTTGCGTCTCTATTATGCATGCAGTTTGAAAGATTCAGGCGGATTTTCCACCATTCGACCTATCGTGTGTTACTTGGCCACAAGGAAAGGAAGATCTTGAGCTGTTTGATGGTGAAGGAGGTTGAAATACTTGTGATTTGGGGGAGATCTGATTGAGGTTTAGATACTGTCATTAGACCAAAAACTCAATGATGTTCCTAATGGAAATGATGTTTGTAACAGGGTCAATACAAGCAGCGGGTTTGGGTAAGAGGAGCTCGCCCTGAGGAGGAGGAAGTATTTCAATTCACCATGGCTCAGGTTTGCTTATTGGTTCTTTTCATATGTAATAGTTGTCTGTGTATTGAATAACAACTCCATTTATGTTTACTAGTGGGTTTGGCACTTGCTTTGTTGGGCATAAAATTTCAAACATGCTAGTTATTTTTACAATTAGAGAAATTTGCATTTCCATGCTGTCATCTTTATGGCCCCAATTAGAGTTCGTATATAGGATATCTATCAAACCTAAGACCAACTTTGGCTAGTAATCACTTATTGGTCATCATACTAAATTTATGTGTATGCGAACATCTCAGAAAGTAGAGAACTCCTTAAGCCGAAATCCAGGTTTATATTTAATCTTGAATACATTTTTGCTCTAACCATTTACTGGCGTTGAGAAAATGGGTTCTTTATCTAGAGATCTAGTCTACTAATTGTTCTGATTAGATTTAACATATCAAGTGGGTGATTTTATTTGAATTAATTTACAAAAACAAAATCCTGATGTTGGAGTTTGGCAGAAAGGGAGGGGTAGAGTAAGCCATCTTTTGCTTGCCAGAAAGACGGATGCCAGATAAATTTGAGTTCTTTGCAAGTGAGTGGGACTGAGATTTTCTGAATAGGTTGCACGTGAGCATATAAAGACTTGCCTTGTCTCGTTTATCTTACTCATACAACTTTATTATGCATTACTTGGCGCTTACAAATCAACTTCGGGTTCAAATTGCTCACATTCATAGCACTGAGGTACTATTCGCATGGTATGAATTAATTGGTAAACTTTTGATACCAATTGGCAGAGAGTTGGCGGGTCATGGGATGGTTATTGGCTGACGGAGTCACTACTTCATGACGGTGATAGTTTTTCTGGTGGTGTGGCTTACTGAACAGTCAATCAGGTCTTCATACGGTGGACCTATGTGAACCACTGATGGTTTCTTCTTGTAGAATTGGCATTGCTTGCCCTCATCTTCAGATTCTGTACATATGCTATGAAAGTAACGCTAGTGGTTGAAATGTTCATAGGTAAAAGAGACCCGTATCAACTACCTTAATAAGGATAGTTGATATATATGCATAAAACTTGTATATTCAATTTTTAATCGATGAAGCTGCTAAATTATTTATCGGTCTCGTGTGGTTTTGAAACATATGCATATATTTGTATATACCCATCCGATGATTGAGCCTTCTTCTTCCTCCTGAGCTTTAATTTCTGCAAAAGTGGTTGCAAGGCTTAAAACGTATGCTTAATTTCAGAAACTGTATTATGAGGCGACATCATTTTTTTGGCATTTTCTTGCTTTGGTTTTGGATGATTATGTAGGTTCGAATGACCTTAGTATGCACGGAAGAATGGCCATGGCTGACGCTGAGACAACAGTGGACCCCATGTTTTACATTTTTTGTTCAGATGATGTATTTATGGAGGATTCATCAAGGACAAAAAAATGTCTTATCTCAACTAGGCAAAGGTTTATCTTGTTGTACCTCTTGCCTTGCTAGAGGAGGTTTGGGATTCGAGTCTATGAAGAGACGTCGAATCCTCTTTGGTTGTTAACTTACTAACTTCAACATTGGGAAAAGAAAAAAAAAAGTTTAAGGTTCAATCAGCAAAGCAGTATTTAGATTTTTTTTACCCTCTACTTGAGACTTTATAGTCAAATCTAGCACGTGTACATGAAGAAATTTATCATTTAAATAGGCAACTTGCAAACAGATTTAACAGGGCAAAGAAAAATGATAGGGAAGGCAATAAGTAAATTAGCTTCTTCGTTTGATTATGTTATTTTTTCTGTTTTTTTCTGTTTTCCACCAAAAATACTCCCAAGTCCATTATCCAGAAACAGCCTTGCAGGGCAAGCGGAATGAATGAATTGAGATACATAAATGTCAAACTGGGCGATACGTGGGAGGTTTCACAACAATACAAAACTGTTCTGGAACCAAATTAAAAAGATCAATAGCAAAGGCAATGCCGTTCAAAAAAATAAAAATAAAAATAGCAAAGGCATTCAGTTCAACAGAGGCATGAGAAATGAAAATGGTCAATGACTCAGCCGTGTCTACATAGTAAAGCATATTTCGAACCTCAAGCATTTGATATTCGACTGCAAGATAACTCTAGAAGTTCAAACAAAGACAACCAAAAAAACCACCACCACCACATATGTGGCATGAACCAAGCCCAAACTGTTATTTCTTTGGTTGAGGTTGATCGATCAGCTTGGTAACAACATAGCAATCTGGTGGAGTAATGTTTATGTAATAGTTATGAATCGTTTCTGTGATTTCAAACCCAAATTTCTTGTAGAAATTGATCGCATCTTCGTTGTTTGTTTGCACATGCAAGTAAATCTCACTGATGTTTTGCTTGGAACAAAGATCAATGGCATGATTTAACAGCATTGTACCTGCACCATTTCCAGAATACAAATATTAAAGACTCTTGCAACAATATTCTTTTGTATCTCCTTACTTCCCTTTTATCTTCCTTCTATGACCAAACCTTGGCTCTATTACAGCATAACCAAAATAAACCTAGGAATTGATTTCCTGCAGCCGTTGCCAGTAGTTGTTTGGTCTTGATCTGACTCTTCAAAAACCATTGTTTGTTGGACAAGTCCAAAATTTGGATTATTGTGCCACAGAAATTACTGCTAGAAAAGTTGCAAAATCTTAAACGACTACCAAAATTAAAATAGGCAAAACATCAACTGAAGTTCCATCGAAGGGATGTGTGCAAACTGTGGCATAACCAAACTACGGAGGATAACTTTTCAGGGAGTCCGTATTACAGATTTGGCAGCATAAACATGTTATTTGTCTATTTGGAGGAATGATATGACGAAAACAGTTCTTTAAGGTTTTCTAAGTGATTTTTATCCAAGAGACAGAACTTCAAGGAAAGAGGCAGAAAACTCACCAATACCCAACCCGCGATATGGTGCCAATACGCCCAATGTCATGATGTATACACGGACAGCCCCACCTTCTTTCTTTTCAAGCCGACATGCAATTGCCCCGACACAAATGTCACTGTAGTACGCTGAGCATAAAGAGAAAAAAAGAAAGAAATAAAACTTGAGACTAGACAGGGCTATGGAGCTCCAACGCAGGATATTGGTGCTGGAAGAGAAGCAGGATTTTTGGTACAAAATCTAGCAGAATGGTCATAGTCAAACTATGCATTCTGAAGCATCAATTTGATGCAACTTGTTATCCAAATTGTGAACGCAGCACAAGTGTAAAGAACTAGTAGTGTGTTTTTGAGTGTTCAATATGCTCATATCAAGACCACTCTGAAATGGACTATCTTCCCATATTGCCCTCATACAAGGAAAAAGAGAACTAAATAGTAAATATAACAGCCTCAGCAGGAAGACAGTTTTCAAGCGACTAATACAAACTGAAGGAAAAATGTGAATGCATCCAGTGGCGGATGCAGGATTCTGAAAGCGGGGGACCAAATCACATGTATTCATAAATTAAAAACAAAATATCATCCTTATATACTAATAACACAATTTTGAGGGGACCTTTCTTTATAAATTTTAAAACGAAAACCAAAAATATAGTATAAATAATAGGATAATTCAAGGGAAAAGTAATGGCAGAGTAACTGGAGAATTCAATGAGTAATAGTATGATACTAGGGATACGCTGATATCAGGACATCCACTAACTACTTACTCTCGTAATCAAATCAAGTGGTTTAAATAACTCCTAACACATCTCTCCCAGGAAAGCACAGTGAGTGGTCAAGAACAAAAAACAAAAACAAAAACAAAAAATTAAAATACACTGCCGCAAAAGCGCAATGATTGGTCAAGGTCACTTCATTGCATTGAGGGGTATAACCAATGAGTACGGTCACTTAATGAATTTATGAGTGTGAAGCAATAAGGACTAGGTCTACAATATTATACGATGACTGACAAATTCACAATTGGGATGAAACATAAGAACAACTACAGGACCATAGCAGCCCGTACGACACTGCTGTGAAACAACTAGAGTTTGTTTGGTTTAGGTTTTGAGGGACACGGCGAATCTATGTTATTCATGTAAATTCTATCTCAAGGAAAGGACATAGGGACACGCCAAAATATTCATATTCCTCAGCATATTTCTGTTATTTTCAAGGATAAATGGTGCTTAATTGATCTTGCCCATTCATGCATCAAATGGGAGTTCCATTCATATGCAATGGTAAACTAAAACTCCCTGTCTCCAACATATGCTTGCTTGGTGAATGTCTTACTAAACATGTTGGACACGGATACAGTACAGTTCTTCATGTGCTGAGTGTTCGACATGGGTACTTCATATATTTAGAAGTGCCCATGTATTGCTCCTCAAGTTTAGCACACATCTGCAATAAGAACTTGGCCATCTGAAAGGCTCAAAAGACCTTTTTAATTATAGGAAGCATGGTTATGCTGAAAGAGTGAAGGTAGCCACCGTGAACTTGCCTCGTGCCTGCAGGTTGTTAGAGAGAGAGAGAGAGCTGAAAAAGTGAAGGGTAGCCACCGTGAACTTGCCTCATGCCTGCAGGTTGAGAGAGCGAGTAGGGATGGCAACGGGTTGGATCGGGGCCAGATTTTGCTTACCCTGGAGCCGAACCCCAAATGGGTTATCTACCTCCGATCCCCGACGGAGATTTTTCAGTATCCCCAAACCCGCCCCTAACGGGTATTGGATTACCCCGACTGGCTCCGAAAACCTGAAAGCAAAAACTGCTGCTTTGTATAACAGCTTGCTTACAACAGAAATGGTTTCTTTAACTAAAGCAACGTGGGTTTCTAAAGCTGTAGAGCAACGTGGGTTTTTAAAGCAAGAAAAATTGTTTGATTAGAAAACAACCATTTCTAAGGCAACATGAGAAGAATCGAGAATAACGAGACCATAAACAACTGGTTGATTAGTAAACAACAATAACGAGAAAAATGGTTGATTAGTAAAATCGAGAACAAACAACAATAACGAGACAAATAAAGAAATGGTTGATTAGTAAACAAACAAACAAAAAATCTGTATGTAGGTCTATTTACATATATATATAGAGAGAGAGAGAGAGAGAGAGAGATCAGGGAAGAGACATGGGAAAAGGGAGAGAGAAACTTACCTCCGGTGGAGGAAAAATCACCAGAGGTTGATTGGTAGGTGACTCGGTGTGGTCCTGAGTCGATTCCTTGGGAGACTGGAGTTGAGAGAGGCATGAAAATAAAGTAACTAAGTGGGACAGTGGGTGGGGTAAACCCTATCTCTTCATGTATATATGTTGGGGTTAATTGTAATATGTGTATCTCTTAGGTGAAACTGTAAAAATAGTATAACTAAATATTTCGGGTCGGGGTTGAAGTACGGGGCGGATGTTTACAAAATCGAATCCGAAAAAAATTCAAATTTCTCCTCCGAATCCGACCCGAAATCCGAATTTTAGAATAGACATCCGCTCCGATCAGATAGGGTACGGGGCGGAGGCAGATCGGATCGGTCCTAAATGCCATCCCGAGAGAGAGAGAGAGAGAGAGAGAGAGAGAGAGAGAGAGAGAGAAAGCTTCACATGCATTGTGTGTGCCTCGCTTACTAGTTTGAGCTTGATGGTTTAAAAGTAAAACTATTCTAAAGGTTAACCACTAACTAACAAAGCTGTCACATAGGAATTTTAGCAAGCCACATATTCGCCCCAAATATCACCATGTTAGTTATACTACTTGCACTACTATAAATATTTTCCTATACATGCGTTTTGTGGATTCTTTCTTCTTGTAGCATTTCTAATTATTATGAAATTCTCTTAATACAGGACATTCTACCTTCTTTGCAAGGTTAAGTCCAGTATCATTTCTATAATATGCTTTGAAGTGATGTTGATTTTAAACCATTGCAAACATTCAAAGTGTCACAAACAAGCTTAAAAGTTCACGGGTTTGCTTTCCAAATCCGGTTACCAGTTGGTATGTGCTCCCACTACCGTTCCAACTTACAATTTGACAACATCATTCTTCTTAGTGATAGCACGATCAAAACCAGGTTCCCAATAGAATGAAATAACCTAAGAGAACAAATATGACAAATAAAACTTTGAAAAAAGGATGAGAATGTTTGATAACTACCCAGTTATTTGAGGATAGAATATGATGACATCTTTACTTTCTACTCATTTGAGTACCAAACCAGACTCTCTAACAGCCATCCTGTCATTGCCTCACCAGGCTTAATGCCCATCTCACGAAGGAATTTGTTCTCTAGGTAGCACAAGTCAATAAAAAATGAAAATTATCATACAAGCTTCACAACAAGTTCCTGTAAATGCAACAATCTGAAATCAATTACTTCTGTGATATTAAGGGTGTTTAATGTTTACTGTTACGCCATCTGTGGCTTGCAGGTCATCTTCACTGGAATGAATCAATTGATTGCATGATGAAAGATGAAATTTATTTAGGAAAAATATCTCCTTCAGCAGCGGGCAAGATATTTCTTATATGACAATTCATCAAGTCCAATGATCTCTGCCTAAGAACTACGGAGATGAACACGGGACATGGACACAAGTACATATTATTTCTCCGAGAAGTAGGACACCAACGCGTAGTACACAAAATATATTTATCTTATATATCTCTTCAATTACAAAATATATTAGAAATTCGTGTCAGGAAGGGCGAACATTAGGAAAAAATTTACCACATAAGCAAGGCAATGTTAATTTTACCAATACTAATAGCAAAAATATTACCTACAAGATTATTATGAAAACTTTCGATTAATCTATTCAATTACTAAAATATGGTCATCTATAACTACAACTGCATACAATCCTGTGCATCCCTATCCATTTTCAAAAAGTAAAAAAATATTTCAAAACAAAAATCGTAGTAAAAGGTCGATGGGCAGGTGTTGTATAGTTTAAAAGGATGTTGGGCGGCCAAACTTATGTAATTGAAAAGTTTCTGAGAATAAACTGCTATAATCATAAAAAAATTTGAAACATGGATAGGGTAGTCGCCCGGGTCATCCGCCCCTTGGTATGTTCTTGAACTTCCATTGCTTGGAAACTAAAAAGAATCAGACCAACCATCCTCATGTTAGAACAAGAAAAACCCAAACAATAAAACAAACTTATTCATATGAACTCAACTGAGTCATGCAATGGCAAAAAATGAATTGTTACTGTAACAAAGGTTTGAAGCAAATGAAACCAATCCAACAACTCCAACCAGCAGACACCTTATACAACAAAGTAGAGTAGTGGACAATTACAAGGACACAAAACAAAAGACCAGCAGGAAAAAAAAAAGAAGCAGCAAAATCCAGATTAGAAATCCAACCTAGCTAATGAATTCAACATAATAGCATAGACCCATAGTAAATAGAAAGAGAGAAATACTATCAAATACAACTAGGACCTATTTGGTCGACCGGATTAGACAAGGATTACACTACAAAACCTTTGAAATTGTATTTTTCTGGATATAGAATGCAATAATTCGAGGGGTAATATATCTGTCAGACTACCTATCTCACAGAACATGGATATACAGTACATGGGCAACGTTATGTCTCCCTACTAAATTGTGCCATGGTGGGATTATTCATCCTAGGGATTACATATCACACATTATTAGTCTAGCAAATCAAACTTGGCTCCAATTTAATGAACAACTTTACATAAACGGGACAAATTCAAACCATTCAAACAAAACATTAGGAAATAATCCCGAACCCAAAAACCGATAACCCAAAAGAAGCCACAAGCGAAGAGAGAGAACAAAAGATTGCTACATCCCAAAACAAGTGAAACCCATAAAAGAAAGATTCAGATAAGAATGAAAGATTAGAAGGCAGGAGGATTTGAGAAAGAGATAGGTAGGGTACCTAGCTTGGTGAAATCGGCAGAAGCGAGAGCATCTGCGTAGTATTTGTCGTTGTAGCGAACGGGGAAGAGGGCTGTGTTTAGCTTCTTTAGTTGCATCAAGTTCTTGTCTCTCACTCCGTCCAGTGATATCGGCACCTCACGGCCTGCCCCCATTGAGCTCTCTGTGTGCGTTGGGTTGTACCGTGCGCAGGAGGTGAAGGCTGCGAGGGAGACAGAGAGAGAGAGAGAG
>JAXBDA010001227.1:45986-59162 GCA_036023075.1 Gaultheria prostrata
AGACATCGATAACTATTTGATTGATGACCATTTAGCTTATTGTTTTCTAAATAAAATCACCTACAATAGGTTCTTTGAGTGTTCCACTCTCAAGAAAAAAACAGAGCCCAAATGAGCTGCACAGCATTCGTGATATGCACCTAGATGCACAGCACAGTCCTTAACCCCACCCAATTTTGGGTGGTCCACTCTGGTCCAGTTTTTTGGGGTCCAGTGCCCATTTTTCCCATGATCGATCATACCATATTGCGTGGAAGGCATATTCAACAAGTTGTACAAAATACCACCGAGGTGGATAGGCCAGTTGGCCTCCACAAAATAGACTTAGGTTCGAGTATGGCCCTTGAAGTGGCATAGAAGAGAGTTTGGTAGTGCTATATTACTATCAGCTTGTGCTGAAGGGGTGCTGTGGTGACGGCCTGTTCTCACGGACAGTAGCTATGGCTCAACCGGATATTCCACAGCGGGTCGGGAGCCTCTATGGTCACGCCCAAGGGAAGTTGCTACGCTGGTCGCGCCCCTCCCACCCTTATTTGCAGTAAAAAAAAAAAAAACAAGTGGTACAAAATGAACGTTGTTTTCGATCCACAAGAGATCATAATATTTCAAAACTGAACAGGACTGGATCACCATGCTTTGTCCCACCGTCACGTGGTACTCTAGCCATTTTCCCTGCATATATGGATATGGGATCCTATACATTTAATTTTGAGACAACATGTTACCCTACGATTCTGTTTGGAACTTGAGAAATAGAAAATAAGAAAAATACTCTGTCTCTTTTTAATTGTTGAGTATTTCATTTTTTTACTGTTCTTTAATAAGTGTGTGTTTTGAAAAGTTAATGGATAAAAATTTGTACAATTATTATTTTGCCCATTTGAAAAATAATGGGAAAACAGTTAATGGGTAAAAGTGGAGAATACTATTGAAAAATGGAGGTAAAAGTTAATGTAAGAGGTGTAAAATAGAGGTAAAAGTTGATGTGAAAAAAATAATAATGATGTTTCTTTAATAAATCTTTAATAAATTAGATTTACGAAGTAACACACTTAAAAAAAAAAAGACACGGGAGCAACGAAGAAGAAAATAAAGGAGAAAGATGAAAAGAAATAAGGGGAAAGGTGCATTTGTTTTTGAGCTTCTCTTTCTTTAAGAACTAAACAAGGATAAGCATTTCTTAAATTTTCTTAAAAGAAGTAACCTAAACGTCTCCTAGTTCTTTTGTTCTTGTTTTCATAAGACTAGAAGTTGTGACGCGTGCGATCCGTGTAAAAATTAAGTCATGTTTGGATGCAATTTCAGCATTAATAGGTGCACACAACTTTTTTTAACAAATACAATTTTGGTCTAAATGGATTATAGGTAAAATGCTAAAAAACATGAGTATTATTTTGCGAGTATTCTTATCTGAAATTGATACCGATATTATGTTTTTAGCTTTAGCGGCACACACGCAATGCGTCTTATTATTATTTCGATGTATAATTTAATCATGTACTCCCTTTATCCCTAAATAATAGTCGAGTATTTCATTTTGGTCTGTCCCTTAATAAATATCTATTTCGAAAAATTAATGGGTAAAAGTGTGTACAATAATTTTTTTTCCTTTTTAAAAAATTAATAGGTAAAGAGTTACTAAATAAAAGTGGAGGATAATTTTCTAAATAGAGGTAAAAATTAATGTGAAAAGTGTAAAATGAAGGTAAAAATCGATGTGAAATATGTAGTAATGGTGTCTTTTTAATAAGTTGGATTCACGAAACCAAAAATGAAGAGAGAGAGAGAGAGAGAGAGAAGTTATAAGTTGATATATATGTAAGCAACGTATTACACTATTACTCCATCCGTCCCAATTTGTTGGGTCTGTTTACCTTTTCGGATGTCTCAAAAAATTGTCTATATCTCATAATCTATAATGTTTTTTTATGATTTCAAAATCTTTGTTTAACAAAATTAATTGAGATCTATCAAACAAAATCCATATTAAATATAAAAAATAGTATTATAAATTAAAAGGTATCGAGAATTTTTTGAGATTTTTAAAAAAGGAAAGAAGCCCAAGATATTGGGACGGAGGGAGTACATTTTTGGAGGAAGCAGTTCTTTTGATTCCTTCCGGGATTACGCAAAGTACCCAGGAGTATATCTATCAGCCAGAAAACAAAGAAGCATAAGTACGAAATAAAGGATCACACGTTCCTCCAAACCTTTTTTTTGGGGGGGGTGTGGAAAGAAAGGTTCCTCTTACCCTTTCAATTGCTGGGTTACTTGCGAAAATTGAAGATCAACTGCAATAGAACTGAAAAAAATGCTAGAACCACACACAAATGCGCGCACGCACACAAGCAAAAACAAAAATAAAAATTGTGATGTTCTAATCATTAAATAGCCATAATCCCACGCGGATTCGCCTCAAGCTCGGTTACAATTAAAGAGCTGCTTACTTTTCTTTTTTAATATCAGAATTAGAAAAATTGTCTAGTGAGGGCACCGCCTCGTGGTGACTCACATATCTAATCCGAACGCAAAGCTACAAAAAAAGAAGAGGAGAATATCCCCAAGCAATTACTACTACTAAAGTTTTGTAAGCAATGCTGCCTAATTAGGAGTTTTACCCTCCATCTCTTCGGACTTCTGGACTGATCTCATACGAACTATTGCTTTATCGATTTACCGAAGTTCTGTTATTTTGAAAAAAGGAAAAAAAGAAGAGAAAAAGGAAAACAAAAAATGGACTGAGAGCAGCCATGGGGTTGGCCTCCTGGATGAATCACTCCTTCACTGTCCAAGATCACAACTATGCCAGGGAGTTTACAACATTCAAAATATATCACAACCTCATCTTCCAACAGCATTATCAAATCCCTCCTCTTCAAATGGTTCATATTCCATCAGAACAGAAGCAGTTTACAAATTAGAAAGAGGCAACGAAAAACGATTAATGCTCCACCGGACAAGAACTTATACCTTACTACCTGAAACAATTGAGAGAAGAAGATACATAATTTGGTGTCTAAGAGTAACAAAGCGGCACCACCAACAGAAGAATAGCAAGACACTGAAGCAGACTAAGCTGCTGAAGGCCACGTTGCTTGAGCCGACATGATTATCCCGACTATCACGCCAAACAACCCAAGTGCACTGCCAAAGATTTCAATCACAAGAATCTTCACAAAAAGCGAAGAGTTCTGTGCATCAGATAAAGCACAGCTGCTTCCAATGATTCCTACACACAGTCTGAACCATGCGAAAGAAGATTAAAATAAGATTTAGTAACTAAGGGATAGTACATAAAGGATACAAAATGTCTGTCAGGAGATTATGGTTGGAAAAAAGTGAGAGAGATGGGACGCACCCGCAGACAAGGTTTGCGAAACCCACAATAATACCAGACGCAAAGATAGCATAACCCGCTCTAAGAGATTCAGGTGCATATAATTGTGACGCTGGAACGCTCTCCAACTTTGTTTGTAGAATAATAGCCACAATAACACCGTAAATTGCAACAGCTTCACAGAAGATCACACTGACACCAATAAGAAAATGCATCAAATACCAATGTCAAGTGGCACCCATAAATAACCACATAAGAAACTCAAATCAAAATAATGCCTTAGTAGCAACAGCTTAACATTGTGAAGCTACGATCTAACGAGGCATCCGTAAATGGAAAGATGATATCCTACGTAGCACGGACACGGATAGGGACACGACAAAAATAAATAACTAAATAACTATATATATAAATGCATCCTATCTGTATGCAGTAACCGTTTATATACATAGATATATACAGTGTTCTTTTGATATGTAGATATACATTGTTAGAGCAAGTCCATGCTAGATGGAAAATGAGTGTACTTATTTTCATAATTTGGCACCAAAAGGTGCTTTTGGGCTAAATTATGGAATTGAATCTCCAGTGGTTAGTTCTATTTTAGAGCCAAACAGTTCTAAACTAAGAAGCACGGACACGCCCACCAGTCTCACGTAGTATCCATATCCGTGTCCGACACGTGTTGGTCACGGACACGACACGGCACGACACTATCCAGATACGTATTAGACAGACAATCTTCTTTCTTCTTATTAACTTCTCCAAAATGGTCTTCTTCCTGTATCTTTCTATCAAGATGGAATCCCTTAGAAGAGATGAATGTATTAGATCTCTCAATCTTCTTGCCTGAAGGTATTAAGACGCTAGAAAAGAATGTATTAGATTGTGTCTTTCTCTCTGTGTAGCTAGATGAAGAGCGTAGGAAGGATATAATGTCTTTCTTATTGTTTATGCCTCTCCTTGATCTTCTTTAATTCCCTGTCAGTTCCTAAAGTAGAGTGCAGCGAAGTGACTCAACCGATAGGTTGAGGGACTCGCTTAACGTCTTAGGTTGTAGTTTCTCTTTTGCTAGTGTGTATAATCTTTTTCACTAATGAACAAATAGAGCTTCCCACCACATGCCAAAGCCTAAATACTTGTCCAATGTTTTTATTATATTTCTTTTACTTGGACACATTGCGGGTATCTAGGCCTGCCCTTCCTGATGCCTTTCGGCTTTGATTTGAGGGTATGGTTTTGCAGCAGAACGTCCCTGTAGCTCCTCGGTTCTTGGAGGTTTAGGGGACCACTGTTTCAGTGGGGCTTCTGTGAGCAGCCACTTTGTGCATATTGCCAAAGGTTACGTCTGTCTCCAATCATCCCCCGCCCATACCCCCAATGATTGGGGACTAGATGGGTTCTGTTATTGTTGTTGTTGTAGACACATTGCGGATACTCTAGGACATGTTAGCAACACTCTTGGAACATCTAACAATATATTAAAAGGTCTCCAACGTTTATATGAGTTCATAACATACCTATATAATACAAATACACTTTACATTTGACGTGTCCCCCGACGTGTCCGTGTCCAAATTTTCGGAGAAATGACATTTCCGCGCATCCGTGTCATGTCCACATCCCGTATCAATGTCCGCGCTTCTTAGGTTCTAAATTTAACTAACTCTCCATCCACCTCATTTTTCCCAATTTTCTCAACACCAATTGAACTATCTACAGTACATCATTTTCAACCCCCTTTCTCAACTAATTTTCCAACCACCATTCTTAATTACATTTTCAAACCCTGTAACCGACTAGTTTTTTTTAACCATTGAAACCCACGGATTTGTAGCTGTTGGGAAAAAAAATTCCATTGGAAAAAATTTCCTCCCACTTTTGTTGAATTTCCCCCCCTTTTTCTCTTCAGTTACTCTCTCTCTCTCTTGCAAGAACCCACCCCATCTTCCCCATCTCTCTCTCCGCCCCTCTCTCTCCCCCGTGAACCCCCCCGGGATCCTCGTCAACAAATGGGTAGATGGCAATTGATTTGGTTCCAAATTGTAGGTATACAACTTGTTTTCCAACTGCATTGCACTTGCTCCTATGTACTGCTATATATCAGTACACACACACACACACACATATGTAAGATATACACACACAACGATGTATATATATATGAGTCCACCTCCTATGTGGGATCCCATATTTTAACAAAGTGTGGGAGTCACCCAATTCTCCCATTTCCGGATCAAATTTCGACAATCCGAACCGTTCAATGCGTTTAAAACGTGTTTTTAAGGGCCAACGCGAGGATTCGTCAAAAAAAAAAAATACTCGGAAAGGCTTGATCCAAGCAGTTTTCCATACAAACCGTAGATATATATTTTATGAAAAAATGCTCGGATGAAGCCCTTCCGGGTATTTTTTTTTTTTTTACGAATCCTCACGTAGACCCTTAAAAACACGTTTTAAACACATTGAACAGTTCGGATCGTCGAAATTTGATCCGGAAATGGGAGTCCCACACTTTAACAAAGTATGGGATCCCACATAGGAAGGTGGGTGTATATATATACATAGGGGCCGGTTCCGGGGACACATAAAAAGACACTTCATCACAGCATTGAAACCAATGGCTGAGATTAAATCTTGAAGGATTGCACACACACTCCCTGTCCCCCTCCACATGTAACTAAACTTACAACATCTCTCTCTCTCTCTCAGACACCACCCCACTCCCCAACAACTCCCGTCCCCACTCCGGCAAAATTCCTTCATCTCTCCATCTCCGGCAATCGTACTTTTACTGTTTTTTTTCCTCCTCTTATGTCTTTAACTTTCACATATATGAGCCTTTGTATTGTGCATGTTTCAGTGAGTGAAAATAAAAGGAAAATCGTGTTCCTCTCTCTCTCTCTCTCGCTTTTCCTTTTCTACATATTTTTTGTAGATTTTATCGTATCAGAGCTTTACAGAGACGAAAGTGGGAAATTCAATCCGGAAAATTGCGAATCAATTCTCTGAATTTGACTCAGAAACAAAAGTTTGTTGAAGATCTGAAGTTCAGTAAGGTCAAATGGCAACCAAAAATGTCTCAAGTCCTCTAGCTTTAGCATACCTGGTATCAAATTTCCACACTCTCGTAAGGGTGAAACTTGATTCAAGCAATTATTTGCTATGAAAAACACAAGTTCATATTGCATAGCGTGCTAATGGTTTCAATGAATATCTACATGGTTCTACTTCTATTGAATGTCCAGTGGCTCAAATTCGTAATGAATCAGGAAATCTTGTGGCAAATCCTAGCCTTGACAATCAATTGTTACCATGTTTAACTGGTATTTTATCCTTGTCTACATTACTATATATTTTAGGGCTTCAACATATCAACAGAGCATTTCATTTTTCCAAAAAAAACTGAAATTACCTCTATATGAATACAACCATTTGAAGCAATACCCAGCAAAAATTGCTTTCTACAAAAAATACCCAAATGCCCAAACGAGAAGATAAATCCCTCCTTTGCAAAAAACAAAAAGAAAATCCACGATCATCTATAATCCAAGGAGAAGGAAAAGAAGCCCAGATCCAAAACAGAAATGCTTCAAAATTCAATTCCAATTTCCATGAGTAGCACAAAACAGGGTTAGGTCTCTGCCCCAGTAGAAGGTCATGTGCATAATTTTTGGCGAAATGGGTCGATGATTTGTTCTGGTAATAAGTTATAAATACAACGCTTAAGTCGATCAAACAAAATACATCGACAAGAGCAAGAGATTATAAGAGAGGTTTCACCTAATGAGATTCTTGGAAGTGATTCGTGGAGCTTTGATTGCTGCGCCGATCAAACTGCTTCCTGTTATGTAAATCCCCCTGCACACAGTAATCACCAAACATCTAGGGTTCAAACAATCGCACTTTCTGAATATGAATATAAAATATAGACAGACACAGAGAGACAGAGAGAGTACCAAGCAGCGCCGAGGACGGAGACGCCGATAGCGATGGCGATGCCGAGGGCAGCGAAGGTGTAAGGTGAGATCTGTAACATCGCACGAGACCAGGAGCTCGAAGCACCCACAACCATTGGCGAAGCTGAATCCATCGTAATTCTGAATGAGAGATTTTTGATGAGAGGATTTCTTTCTGTCTTTGGTTCTCTTTCTACGATCCGGAGTGGTGTTCGTAATACAAGCAAAGGGGTTCCCAATATCCAGATTACAGGAAGAGATAGAGAGAGAGATTCGTGTGTGTTCGTCGAGAGAGAGATGGAAAAAATTTGGGTAACTTTCACTGACCTCCCTTGAGGTTAAAAACAGGGACCTCCCCTGAGGTTCTAATAAATGCAGTGACCTCCCCTACTTTGGAAACTATTCTACTTATTCCCCCTTCCCGTTATTTTCACATAGACGCCATTAGGCTAGGGTTTATGGTGCAGATCAGTCTTTCCAGTTCTCAATCGCGTGGAGAGAAGTGGAGGTGTTCTTTGTTTTCCAAGGT
Organism: Gaultheria prostrata; assembly: GCA_036023075.1. Lineage (NCBI taxonomy): Eukaryota > Viridiplantae > Streptophyta > Magnoliopsida > Ericales > Ericaceae > Gaultheria > Gaultheria prostrata. The sequence goes on from JAXBDA010001227.1 coordinate 53,812, forward strand.
TAGTGGATTGAAGGTATATTTCGTCCCCGAGTTAGGGTTTTCCACTTTTTTTTGTGTGGATTTAGGTTGCTGCAAATGGTAGAGGTAGGGGAAGAGGAAGAGGAAATGTTGGGGATGCAGGATCAAAACATGGATAATCAGTATGCGACAAAATTCACACAACCTCCAAAGTCTCCACCCATTGTAAATTAGTTCCTAAGAAGCACAAACATGTCTACCGGCCGCACGTATCCGTGTCCGACATGTGTTGGTCACGGACACAACACGATACTCACCGGACACGACTAACGTGTTTGGGTGTCCATGTCGTGTCTGTATCCCCTACCCGTGCAGTCGTGCTTCCTAGGTAGGTTCTTGTCTAATATTTCAAAATCTTACAAGTGCATTTGATGTTGACATTGTTTTTTGATTGCTATAACTTCATTTTTGGATAAATGGTTTTTAGGACATAGTTGTTGGACATATGAATTAAATGATCCATACTTCCTTTTTTTTGCAAGTATGGAAACACAGTCAACACTTGTTTATATATATATATATATATACCATCCACTTCTTAAGCGGGATCCTTGTTTTTGGAGTAAGTCCGGTCCTCTTTTTCTGGCCGTTGGATCTTAGCCAACGGCTGAGATCAAGAGAGTCACTTAAATCAGTTTCGCGGGTCAATTAGCGGGTAAAATAGACCCGGGTCAGAGAACCAAACACGGGTCCTCACAAATCCTCATACGCGTTTGAGAGAAGAGAGAGAGAGAGAGGAGAGAAAAACGAAGAAGAGACGATCGGCGATCGAAGAAGAAGAAGATCCAATCGAAGAAGAAAACCGCCACCAAAAGGTCTCTTTCTCTTCTCTCTCTCCCCTTCTCTATCGCGTTCGATGTCTAGCAGAATCTAGGGTTAGGGTTTGTGAAAAACCTCACAAACCCTAACCCATTCGTATGAGGAGTGAGGACCCTTTTTTTTTTTTTATAATTTATTTATGAAAAACTCACTCTATATCTTAGCAGCAATTCATTTGTCTGAAAATGTAAAAGACTCGGCATTTTTTACAAACATTTTTTTCTTTTTTTTTTGCTTCATCTAGATTTAGATTTCAAATTCGACTGTTTAAGAGCATCACATCTTTTATTTTTCGTACATCGATTCTTAATTTGATTGTCACCAACTCTGATTTCGTCAATTTCACAGAGAAGGAAAATGCCTGCTAATGATGATAAGGTAGCTCTTGATGGGAGTGTTTTTTGAAGTTCTACCCCATCTGGGTATTTTTTTCTCGTGTTTTGACTGTTGAATTACAGTGAGCTGGTGAGAAACTGCTGGTGTTGGGCCATTTATGGGATTTTGGCTAACATGTTTTCACCCATGTTTTCATTGCAATTTGTCCTTTGTATTGGGGAGTTTTTGGTATGTTTCACACAAGTCCAATTCAATTGACCTGAATTTGGTATGATACACCGGATGTATTTGTAAGATGACAAGCGAGTACAAAACAAAAGGGGTGTTGAGGTCAAAGAAGAAGATATTGAGCATGGGAAGGACAGAGCCATTGGAATGTATGAAGTTGTTGAAGCCTATATCTTGCCAGCTCCTCTTTCGTTTTCAAGGAACGAAGTGGGAAAGTCTCATGAATTGGTCCACAAAGCTACTGATGGTTCATAGTATAGCACAGCTACTTGTTTCTTGCAGCTACTTACAGGGATACTTACAGAGCTAAGAATTTGTGGCTCATTGGAAAAGACGCATGGGTTTGAGGCCAATGAAGATTACGAATGTCACACAAAGGTGGAGAGGACTAATGAACAAGCTGAGATCAATGAAGAAATGCACTAGAAAGCAACTTTGGCTTCAAGTTTAGAATCTTTTACTTTTTTAACATTGTATTGAGAGATGAATGTACTTGTATTGAGATATGAATGTACTTGTATTAAACCAACTATGGCGTCAAGTTTAGAATATTCTTCTTTTTTGAAACATTGAGACGGTGCAGTGATGAGTAAATTATCCACAAAAGGCAACAGCCAGAAATTGGTAATTCAAACAATTCGTATCCGAAACCAACGCCATCCAATTCAAGCACGGCTTATTGATAAACATGCCATGCCAGAAAGATGAATAAAATGTACCAAAAATGAACAAAATCAATTACCTGCATGTTTTAGGTATGTATCACCAATTAAACATCACAACTGGCAATTCTTTTCATAAGAACTTGGGAACAATTGGTATCAGAAAAACTATTTCTTGAAATCAATACCCACTGTACATGAAATTCTATGAAATTTAGGCTAAACTAAAGAAACCCAGTGCTTTTAGTAGAAACTTCTATTTTCCCTAATTTCACGAATTTCAAGTCCCTAAGAAATTAAAAAAAAATTGATTTTGGAACCAAGAAATGGATGAAGATATGAAACCAAGAACCCTAACTCGCAAATCGATATACAAATCTAACCCTAACTCGAACTCTAATCGCATCAACAAGATATTCCGAAACCCTAGTTTCTGGTAAACATTGAATCGAACACGAGAGAGAGAGAAAGGGAAAGAGAAAGAGAGGGAAATATACCTTGGGTATGCTTAAGATTTTCGAAACCCACTCTTGATTTCGATCGATCGTTTGGTTTTCTTCTTCGATTGGATCTTCTTCTTCTTCGATCGCCAATCGTCTCTTCTTCGTCTTTCTCTCCTCTCTCTCTCTCTCTCTTCTCTCAAACGCGTATGAGGATTTGTGAGGACCCGTGTTTGGTTCTCTGACCCGGGTTTATTTTACCCGCTAATTGGCCCGCGAAATTGATTTAAGTGACTCTCTTGATCTCAGCCGTTGGCTGAGATCCAACGGCCAGAAAAAGAGGACCGGACTTGCTCCAAAAACAGGGATCCCGCTTAAAGAAGCGGATGGTATATATATATATGGAAAACGCTTCCAAGTCACCCCTTGTCTGGGGATATCATATACCCCCGATCAAAGGGTTGAGATTAAGCCACATAGGCAAAAATGACCCGGTCAACAAGTCAATTGTAAAATAAACCCCAAAAAGGTATAACAAAAACCCATAAATGGTACCAAGTGGCTTGACAAAAATTTGGAAGGAAAAACACAAACCCTTAAGAGAAATAACATCAACCACTAAAGAAAATAACCTTAACCCCTAAATGGCATATTAAGCAATAGAAAACCCCTAAATAGAATAACAAAGGAGGCATAACAATAAAATTAACCCTAACGGGCATAACCCAAACACCTAAATGACATACCATTATTTTGAAAACCCCAAAGTGACCTCTACAAGGAATAACCTAAACCCCTAAATGGCATAACCATCTGTGAAGGCATAAAAAATACCCCTATCTGGATTAACTCAAACCCCTAAATGGAATAACTTTATCTACAGAATCCCAAAATTGCATAACATAAGTCCCAAATCGGCATAACAATAACTGTGATGTAGGTGGACCCTGCGTGGGACCTTATAAACGATTTTTTATTTATTTTTTCTTTTTAAAGTAACCATGGTTAACATTTGGGTGTCTAATTCAATATTTTTTATTTACTAATAATCAAATTTCAATTTTGTGCTGATCTCACTAAGATTAAACTATGTTAACAATCGGTTGCGTTAATATTGTTGCTCTTGTTAATGAAATCAATCTTGTAAAAGGTTATATCTTGAACGGGATTAGAAAAATCGTTGATTTTGGGACGAATTTGTTATTTACATGAATTTTATGAGAGCGTTATTGTCCGATTAAATGTAAGTTGAAACACGATGAACGTAATTTTTGGTACAAACTAGGTACTCTGTATTATGTGAAAGGTAGACGGTTCGGATCTCCCAAAAAAACTCTGGTGCGTATGTTATGGTTTAGAATAAGACTTTAATGCATCGGGATGCATTAAACGTGATCCGATCTCATGGCTATCGATATCAGATGATCTCAAATATTGGTTTCAATGATAGAAACAACGAGACGTGAAATCTTAACGATTCAGATCAACCATTCTAAATTTTTAATCGGTAACGACCTTTGAAATCTATACGTTGTATATAGTTGGTTATGAACTAAGTCTTGTGCTATTGTTTAATGTACAGTGGCCATGTGACCGCGAAACAATCTTGATAATCCAAACCGTTGATATTGTTTGTCTTAGTGATTATAGTGTTTTCGTAAAAAAAATGGCTCGATCGGGTTTAGAAATGTCATTTATTGGCACGCATTTTCATGAAAAAAGAGTTTTTTTTTATCAAATCTTTGTTAAATTAAACCATTTGAATAATCGAGGCCGTTAATATCGTAGTTTTTGTTGATTAAATCAATCATGTAAAGTTTCATATCGATCGGATTTAGAAAACCCATTGATTGAAGTATGAATTTGTTATTTGGATGAATTTTACAAGAGAGTTATTGTCCGATTAAATGTAAGTTGAAGCCCGATGAGCTTAAATTTTGGTACGAACAATGGACTCTATAATATGTGAAAGCTAGACGGTTCCGATCGGAAAAAAAAAACTTCGGTGGGGCTGTTATGTTTTAGAATAAGACTTTAATGGCTCAGGAAGCATTAAACGTGATCCGATCTCATGGCTATCGATATCTGATGATCTCAAAAATTGGTGTCAATGATAGAAATAGTGAGACGTGAAATCCTAACGGTTCAGATCGACCATTCTAAATTTTGAATCGGTAACGACCTTTGAAATCTATACGTTGTATATAGTTGGTTACGAACTAAGTCTTGTGCTATTGTTTAATGTACAGTGGTCACATGACCGCGAAACAATCTTGATAATCCAAACTGTTGATATTGTTCGTCTTAGTGATTATAGTGTTTTCGTAAAATATTGGCTCAATCGGGTTTAGAAACGTCAGTTATCGAGACGCAATTTGTACGAACTAAGTCTTGTGCTATAGTTTATTGTATAGTGGCCACATTACCATGAAACAATGTTGATAATCGAAACCGTTGATATTGTTAGTCTTAGTGATTATAGTGTTTTCATAAAATATTGGCTCGATCGGGTTTAGAAACGTCATTTATCAGGACGCAATTTGTACAAAGTAAGTCTTGTGCGATAGTTCATTGTATAGTGCCCACATAACCGCGAAATAATCTTGATAATCCAAACCGTTGATATTGTTCATCTTAGCGATTATAGTGTTTTTGTAAAAAATTGGCTCGATCGGGTTTACAAAAGTCCTTTATCGGGATGCAATTTCCTGAAAAAAATAATTTTTTTTATAAATTAATTGTGTACGGACATCCGATTAACTTAATTTTTGGTATGAACGATCTAATACATGTAATTTACAAGATAGATGATTCTGATTGCGAAAAAACTATAATATGTTTGAGATTT
>JAXBDA010001228.1:0-59156 GCA_036023075.1 Gaultheria prostrata
TGAGGATGCCTTTCCTTGCTCAATATAACCCATACAAGATCTCCTTCCTTGAATAGAACCTCCCTTTTGTGTGCATCAACGGCCGCCTTATACTTCGCATTAGACTTCTCAATTTGGAGCTTGACTTACGCATGGACATTCTTCATAAAAGTAGCCATTCCTTCCGCCTTGGGGTGTTCCTTCTTAGAAATTGGCAAAGGGACGAGATCAACCACACTAGAAGGTTTCAACCCATAAACCACTTCAAATGGGGAAGTGTGAATTCTGCGGTTTAGGGAAGAATCGTAAGCGAACTCCGCCAAGGGAAGAATGCCATCCCAACCTTTTGGATGCTCACCAACCAAGCACCGCAACAAGTTTCCAAGACTCTGGTTAACTACCTCCGTTTGGCCATCGGTCTGAGGGTGAAAAGAGGTACTAAAGTGCAAGTTGGTTCTTCCACAAAGTCCGCCAAAAGTGGTTAAGAAACTTGGCATCTCTATCGGAGACAATGGAAGTAGGAATGCCATGCAACTTGTAAATCTCCTTGAAATAGAGATTGACAATGTTAGATGCATCCATAGTCTTCTTACAAGGTATAAAATGAGTCATTTTAGAGAACCGATCCACCACCACCTTATAGAATCACGTCGCCTTTGTGTGGGAGGAAGCCCCAAGACAAAATCCATACTTATGCACTTCCAAGGACCTTCCGGCACGGGTAAAGGCAAATACAACCCGGCATTAGTTGCTGTCCCCTTACTTCGTTGGCATGTTTGACACCTTTGCACATAGCTCCCCACATCTTTATTCATTCCTGGCCAATAGTATTCATCTTGAAGCAACCCTAGAGTCTTGTCCTTGCAAAAGTGACCCAACTTGTGACTTTCGGCTAATAATTGCTCCCTCAAAGAGCATTTAGGTACACACAACTTGAGTCCTTTAAAGAGGAATCCATCCTTCAACATATAGCATGGATATGTAACTCTATCACCTCTTTGCAAAGCATCGAGAATCTTGCTAAAGTAAGGATCCTCCGCATAGAAGGCTCGAAATTCTTCAAATCCAACAACCTTGTTCTTCATCTCCACCAAAAGAGCCACTCTTCTACTTAAGCCATCGGCCACCTTGTTGAGAACTCCCGATTTGTGCCGCAAGAAAAATGTGAATTGTTGTAGATAGCCAACCCACTTAGCATGCCGTTTGTTGAGATGCTGTTGGCTATTGATGTACTTAAGAGCTTCATGATCGGTGTTGAGAACAAATTCCTTGTATGCAAGATAGTAGCTCCAATGCTTGACGGCTTGAACAATGGCATAGAATTCCAAATCATAAGTAGAGTATTTGAGCTTGGCACCATTCAACTTTTCGCTAAAGAAAGCAATAGGTTGACCTCCTTGACTTAGCACCCCACCAATTCCCACTCCCGAAGCATCACAATCAAGTTCAAACGTCTTGTCAAAGTCGGGTAAGGCCAAGATAGGAGCTTCGGTAAGCTTTGACTTCAACAACTTGAAACTCTCGGCGGCTTCTTGGGTCCATGTAAACACCTTTTGCTTGAGGCAATCGGTAAGAGGAGCCGCGATACTACTAAAGTTGCGAATGAACCTACGGTAGAAAGTAGCTAGCCCATGAAAACTCCTTACTTCTTGAACATTAGTAGGAGTTGGCCATTCCACAATTGCTTTAACCTTGTCTCCATCCATGTGAACTCCCTTAGAAGATACAACATAGCCCAAAAATACCACATTATCAACGGCAAAGCTACACTTCTTCAAATTCCCATAGAACTTCTCTCTTCTTAAAAATTTCGAAAACTTGTTGAAGGTGGGATGCATGATCTTCAAGGCACTGACTATACACCAAAATGTCATCAAAGTACACAACTACACACATGCCCAAAAGAGGTTGAAGCATTTGAGTCATTACCCGCATAAAAGTACTTGGAGCATTGGTAAATCCAAAAGGCATCACAAGCCACTCAAAGAGGCCATGAGGAGTCTCGAAAGCCGTTTTCCATTCATCCCCCGGGCGGACTCGAATTTGATGGTAACCACTTCGAAGATCAATCTTGGAGAAGACCTTGGAACCGGCTAAGCAATCCAACATATCATCCAAACTCGGTATAGGAAACCGGTACTTGATAGTAATCTTGTTGATAGCTCTACTATCCACACACATCCTCCATGAACTATCCTTCTTTGGAGTCAAAAGAGCCGGCACCGCACAAGGGCTAAGGCTTGCCCTTATGTAGTCCTTGTCTAAAAGATCCTTGACTTGCCTTTGGATTTCTTCCCTCTCCCTTGGGGACATTCTATAGGCGGGCTTGTTAGGAAGGGGTGCCCCGGGCACCAAGTCAATACAATGTTGAATATCCCGCAAAGGAGGCAATTCGGAAGGTAACTCTTGGGGAAACATATCAACATACTCCTTCAAAAGCCTAGAAACGACCTTGGGAACATCCGCCACACCAATATCCACCATAGGAACCAAGACTAGAACATACCTGGCTTCATGACTTTCCTTGAGAAATCCTTTAGAAGCAAGCAACGTAGTAGGAGGAGGCTTTGTAGTCACCTTCTCCTTCATAGGCAACAAAGTGAATTTTCGCTTTTCCTTAAGGACGGTGTAGGTATTCTTCCTCCCATCATCCTATCATATTGCCACGGACAACCAAGTAGTAAATGGCAAGCATCCATATAAACCACATCGCACCAAGCTTCATCAAAGTACTTTTGCTGAATAGAGAAAGAGACCAAACACCTTTTATTCACCTTAATTTCATCGCCCTTCTTGAACCAAGAAAGGGTATAAGGATGGGGATGTTCCTCCACTTTGAGTTGTAACTTGTCCACCACCTCTTGAGAGACTACGTTCTCACAACTTCCACTATCAATAATCATGTTGCACACCCTACCTCCAATGTTGCAAGTGGAGTAGAATAGGTTGGTACGCAACCAATCCTCATTGCTATCATCCTTAGGAGTAAGAAGAGTCTTCTCAATCATCAAGCCAAGGCCTTGTTCCTCTTCATCGTCACCTCCAATATCTTCACACATAGCTTCGTCATAAATAGGAACATCATCCTCATAACTTTCCTCCATAAAAAGTGCCCTTTTTCTACTTCCGGAAGCCTTCGGACAATCTGAAGACGTGTGACCCGGCTCCCCACACTTAAAGCTCTTGAATCCCCCACTTTGGAATTGATTTTTAGTCCCCGAACCACTGGATTGGGGCTGATTTTGAGCGGGAGTTGTAGCTTTATCCGTCCGGTTTTGATTACCAACCTCGGAAGAAGCACCTTGGCCACCATTAAAAGATCCACCCCTAGAATAGGAGTAGAAGGGCTGTCCCGACTTGGAACCGCCTTGAAATTGTTGCCCGGATCTCGAGAACTTCCTCTTCTTTTGCTTTTCGGCCACTAAGGCCCGATTGTAAGCTTCCGAAACCGTCCACAAAGTTTGCATGTCGAGGGCATCTTGGATTGAAGGCTTCAACCCACTTATGTACCTTGCAACTCTTTGATCTTCACTTTCATTCAATTCAACCCTTGCTACGAGTTGATGGAATTCTTCCGTGTACTCTTTCACACTTCCACTTTGCTTGAGGTTATGCAAACTTTTGTAAAGGGTTTGCATATAGTTGAAGGGTAAGAATTGCTCATTGAGCTTCTTCTTCATCTTCCTCCATTCTTTAATCTTTCCTTTTCCTCTCCTTTCCCTAGTGACTTGTAATTGTTCCCACCAAGCGGAGGCTCTTCCTTTGAGACGGATAGCCATCAACTTCACTTTCTTCTCCTTGGAGACTTCACCATACTCAAACACCCTTCCAACGGTGCTCAACCAATCAACAAATTCCTCCGGTTTGAGGCTTCCATTGAAATTGGGAAGCTCAATCTTGATGTTGTTCTCCCACTTATAAGGAGTGTAAGTAGGCGGTGGCCTATGCCAATTTTGTTCACGAAACGGGTTCTCAAAGTGACTTTGAGAATCCTCGGCCTCTCCACTACCTGCGCGTGATACATGCAAACCTTGCACCAACGCCGTTAGGGTAGCAATTTGTTGTTTCAGCTTTTCTATCTCATGGTTTTGGTTGTCAAACGCATTCTCTTCCCCATCATTCGCCATAAATCCTCTACCCCGACCTCCTCTTCTACCTCTACCGCCTCTATAAGCCATTATAACACCAAAATCAACTCCAATCACGAAATTCAACCCAAATTAAGCAATACCCAATCAATTGGGACCCCAAACTTCAACAAAATCACCAACAATCACCAATATCTACTCCAAATATTGACCAAATCGCAACAAACAGCAACAAATTGGACAAACCCAGTTGAAATCGAAGCTAAAAGCACAGATTCAAGAGTCAAGACCCAGATTCGAAAGCCAAAAAAACCAATTTCGAGCACCAGACAGCAAGATTCGAGCACTGTACAGTGTATTTCATATCTTAATCAAGGGTTTCGAGCACTGTACACGCACTGGGTCTGTGGTTCGAACAAGAACAGCCTTCCAATCAACCAATCGAAGGTCGATCGCCCCTTTAATCAACGGTCGGAAAGAGGTTTCGAGTGCTTGCCCATGATTTCGAGTTCGAGAATGGCTGATTAGGCTTCGAACAGGTTCGATTTTGGTTGTAACAGGTGTGAAAAGGATCGATTGGTGAGTTTTGAGGGTCGATTGGTGTGAAAAGGGTCTTGAGTTGGATAGATCTTGAAATTTCGAGTGGAATGGTGGCTCCGGCAAACTTTTCCTGCGCCGTTTCAGGTTTCCGGCTAGGTCAGGTTCCGGCGAGATTTCCGGCAAGATGGATGGTGAGGATATGAGCTCAGTGCTCTGATACCAAAATGATGCAACCAGAATATTCCATTGAGATAAACTAGAGAGAGAAACTCCCAAAAGGGATACAAAAGAGGTAAACTCTTGATAATATTCTTAATTTGATAAAGAAAACTACTCAAAATAAAAGACTCTTACACTATTTATACTACCCCTTACATTAAGACACAAAATAACAACAAGACTCCATAAACTACTACATAATGACACTAAGGTCCATAAACTACTACATATCAAGGAGTGATAAAGATATTGTGACTTAAGTAGTTCCTGGTGATACTAGTAAACTAACTGCAAAAATGAACAGACTTTTTGTGATTTCTAGTAATTGTTGATTACCTTTTGCTACCAATTTAGAACCAGTTTTTTTGATGTAGTCACTTTTACTTTGTCATTAGCATTTTAGTAAGTGTCCTCAGTCATAAATGTAGTGGGTCTATAAATAGGTGTGTGAGTCTTTCATTTAGTAGCTTTTATCATTTCAAGAATAGAATTATCAGTTTATCTCTTTGTATCCGGTTTTTGGAGTTTCTCTCTATAGTATTCTCAATGGGACATTTGATTTGCATTAGTTTTACTATGTATTGTTTATTATGTGTTGTCAGGAATGAGGCACTTCGAGTTGCTTTCATACACGTGGAAGAGATTGCTGCTGCTGAGGGGAGCATCGAAAAGCATTTCTACTCAAAGCTTGTTAAAGCTGATGTGAATGGGAAAGACCAGGTATGAAAATTAATCGGTGATCAGTGTTCCGCATATTTTTTAGCTTTGCACCAGATGCTGTTTCTTCTTCCACTTATCTTTCTACTTTCTTTACCTTATTCATTTTCTGTAGCAGTAGTCCTGAACAATTGGTGATTTTTACTCAATTGCCATTGGTATTTTTGTTCAACATCGTACTCTAGTGCTAAAAATAAGGTACATAGCAGGTATTTGCTCTATGGTCCGGAGAAAGAAGGGTTGTGCATCTACTAGCCATCACGTGAAAACCCCTGTCATCTCCCTTTTTGTACTTGAATTTGAATACCAAATGGTGAAAAAGGATTCATGTAGCCGACTCCAGTTGGTTGGAACAGGGTCTTGGTTTAGTTTGTTAATGTAAACCCAAATTGGCAAATCTGGAGGTGGTTTTAGTCTGATGCTATTATTAGTTTTGCTCAACGTCCAACATGCATGAACTTTCTCCCATTAGTCAATTATTTTTGTTTTATCTTTTTTCACTGTTGTAGTTAATCGATTATACTTGCATACTATTTCTTTGAGCTGGAATTTGGAGTTTTCAGTGATCGATCCGGTTTTATTTGTCCCCACATCCTTATGCAGGAGATATTTTCCGTTAAACTTCCTGGGGATCCAAAACTTGGAGAAGGAAAGCCTGAAAACCAAAATCATGCTATAATCTTTACTCGCGGCGAAGCTGTTCAAACCATTGACATGAATCAGGTCACTTTTTTTCTCTCTTTGTTGTGGAATTTGCTCCTTAAGTCGGTTAAAAAGTTTCCTATAGAAAACTACGCTTCATGTCAGTGGTATAATTGTGAAATTTGTAAGTCTTCAGGATTTGGCCCGCAACTTTTCTATTTCCTTTTGTGTGATTTTCTATCTTCTTTACGAGAAGCAATCGACGTGGCAGATACAGATATTAGTTGTTAACGTCTCGACTTTTCCGGGTTATGGCTTCTGTACCCCAAAACGTGTTGGGGTCTAAGAGTTATTCTTCACTTTTCCATAATCTGAGTTGCCCTAGATTTTGTAAGTTACTAGGAAAAAGGTTTTAAAAGTTGTTTGAATGAAGAAGGATTGTAGGAATATGAGATTGTCAAAAAATAGATGACGTTGGCTCATATGACCTTGAAGACTGGAACTACTTATATCATGGCTTAAAAGGTTATACGACATTTCTGCATGTACTTTTATGTATGGTCTTATTCAGAGCCTTATGAATGGTTCTAGAGGTGATCACTGATTTGGCCTAGTGATGCGAGCCATTTGATCCATTGGGCTGGATAGCAAGTTATCTTAAGACGTGACTCACTTTTCTTTCATAAGATGGCCAAGAGTCACAGTGCAAGTATTTGAAAGATTGAAGTTGGGGATTCACTTTACTAATGAGGAGATTGGCTGTGGTATAACAGGCTTGTAGGATGAACTTTATAAAGATTCAAAGATTCAAGAAGGTTGCACTCTAGGTTATAAAGGGCAGATTTAGTAGATAGAGTCTGTAGAGATAGAATGCCCTTTTTGAAAGGACAGGATTTCTTCCGATGCTTAGAAAATTTTCGAATTGGACTAGATTAGAAAGTGTTTGGAATTAGAGATGAGCTTGAATATCATTTGATAGAATGGATGCTGTTTGTACGCTTTTTGGTGAGGGCCCTTTGGGATTGGGACTCTCTGAAAATGGCTTGGAGATATGTTTGCAAGCAAGATACATCAGGGGAAGGGCGGTGAAGTTGAAATGTGTAAATATCTGCTGTATTGGTCTTAAACGTTTTTGCAGTCATATGAAAGGGCTTTGGAAGGGTCTGTGGACAGACTGATATTTTTGGTGAAGTCAGTTTTGTTAATGGGGATGGAAAAGGAGTCATATTCTGGTGTTGGTATGAAATAATGTTATCACATTAATCTTGATTATTATTGTGTCCGTGGAAAGGTACTGTGGGTGTATTATGAGAGTTTCAAAGTTGAAAGCTTCAGACTGCTGAGTTTGCCGATGTGTCGCTTCTCCTTTCTCCATTCCAAGCTATACTTGTAATAACCTCCAGGCCCTCCACAACTCCTTTGGATTCACATGCCGCAAAGGACTTCACTAAATCTGTTCTGATCAACTCATCGTTCTGCAAGATTGCAAATTGAGAATGCCAGACTAGCAGTATAGATATTTTTCTGTTGACAGGGATATGCCTCTAATTTTGTAACAACTGTTCCTGTTATTTCTCTGACTGCTCATATGCACAGTGGTGTTCTTTATTTTTCTTTGCCCCTCCAACTTTTAATCCTCATTTAAATGGACAAGATATTTGTGTTGCGGGAACATGTTTTTAACATCTTTCTGCCCTTTTCTGGTTTGTTCCCTCCCTATTGTTGGGCTTTGTCTGGTTTGGTTGAATGAAAGACTACGAAAAACCAAAGCTAAAGACAGGATTACTTGATCTTATTTTGATCATGGCTGAAGGTTGATGTTTTGCATGTTTGAAACTTTTACTCTGCTTGTAGATTCATTTCTTTCAGCAGTTTGTTGCTTCCTATTTGGAGAACACTCATTTGTTAACTTTGTGCGTGTGAAATTCCTGTTGTGTAGATACATGAAAGAGGGGATGGTGGGGTTAGGAGTAGGGATTATGGTACCGTAGGTGAAGTTTCAGAAGTGTATATTATCGGAGTATTATTGATCCAGGTTCTTTATAGTGGTCTTTGTTAGTCTTGAACTGGTATGATAGTAGTATATATCAGTGTTACTGAATAATGTGGGAACTATTGCAAACTCTTTTGGTTACCGGCCCAGTCAGAGATCCCTCTGCCTGGCAGGGCCCAGCCCCCGGCCCGCTAGCACCCCCTGTGCTATTTTTCCGCCACTTCCATTATAAGCAGAAAGCACAAGACCAGTCATAATGGCCAGGAATTCACTTAGTATTTCTTGTGGGTTCTGAATTTTTTCAAATGTCTTGTGGGTGCCTGATTTAATTAGGGTCATATGATGAAGTGATTAGGTGAAAAACCTGTAGAGACTTGTTCTTACTCATCGTAGCTTGTCATTCTTTATATTTGCATCCACAAGACAGATATATCGGTCCTTGCTAATACGGAATTATTTCCTTATTGTTGTGTAGGATAACTATCTTGAGGAGGCTATGAAAATGAGAAATCTGCTTGAGGAATTCCGGGCAAATCATGGCATTCGACCTCCTACTATTCTGGGCGTTAGAGAGCACGTGTTTACTGGAAGGTATCGCGCTTTTTGTATTTCTAGTTCTTCCCAGTAGGCCTACTGTGTTCTGTTTCCTTGGTGATGTCTCCTAACTGTTTGTGTGCTATTTGATCTTTGCAGTGTTTCATCTTTAGCTATGTTTATGTCCAATCAGGAGACTAGTTTTGTGACCTTGGGCCAGCGAGTTCTAGCAAATCCACTCAAGTGAGTAGTTAAGGGACTTGTATTTTTTTTTTTCCTGTCCATGAAATCAGTTTCATGAGTGAATCTTGCACGCTAAACCAATGGGCATTTGCTTGAATGTTGCATAGTGTGTTTGCAATATTATTCTAATAAAGTGATGTTGAACTGATCGTTGTAATATTCAAAAAAGGATTCAGTTGCGTCCACATCTTGTCATCCAGGAAGTTCTATGTCACCCTCTGTTAAATTGGTAGGGACGGAATGTGAATCCATAACTTGTTCTCACATACCAAATGCATTTAGAAATTATTCTACCTTTGTTTCCGTAGAGTACCATGTATCATGGTTGTCAGGGATGCATGATGGAAAGTTGATCTTTAGGATCTTTTGATAGTTTATCTTGTTTGGGGCCATGTATTTATCATGTTTGATACCACTGCCCTATTTGTCCTGTGGACTTTGAATTAATCATTTTGTCACCTATATATTTTGCAGAGTTCGCATGCACTATGGACATCCAGATGTCTTTGATCGAATTTTTCATATTTCTCGTGGTGGTGTTAGTAAGGCGTCACGTGTTATTAATATCAGTGAAGATATTTATGCCGGTAAGAAAACTGGAAGCCGCTGCTCTCTGGTGTCGTAATCCATTCAGAGTTGTCTGGCATCATTAGACATTATGGTTAAGGAGGCTAGTGAAGCCATATAATGTCACATGAAGCTACTGTTACCTCTTCTCTAAGCTCAGTCACCCAAAGACGGGCATGCTTTACTGATTCTTGCCAACTTTTTAAGTAGTATATCTCGAATTTTCGTGTGTTATTAGCTGGTGTATGAGTCGAACAGTGGCTGTCATATGTGGCTAGCGATATATTTAGCTTTTGGAATCAACATAAATGCCTTTTTAAGTTTTTAAAGCATCTGTGCATGCAATCCTGAGAGAGCACCCTTCACGCTGTTGTTCTTATTGAAATTCGACGACAGACCATAAAATTGGTATTTCACATACCAAAGAACGAACTCATGCTTTTCTAGAAGGTGTGCCCACTGCTTTAGGCAAGCATGCTATCTTTTCTGCTGTAGGTTATATTCACGTGTCGGTTCTTGTGTCTTTATAACTTAGTATCGGACTTGCAATTATGTGCACACATCCTCGTTTAATTTCTAATAACTTATAAAAAAATAATGAATGAAATATCGGATTCTTTCAGAGTGGGGTTCAATGATTCTGAGAGGTGTGAAAATGTGTCCAAACTTGTAACTTCTTTATTTACAATCCTGCCTGCCTTGGAAGATGAAATATTCCTGTATGTTTCTTGTTTTCACTATTTTCTGATTTAAGTAAGACTTTTTCAGGGTTTAATTCCACTTTGAGGCAGGGAAACATCACGCACCATGAATACATTCAGGTTGGTTGTATGGTAATTTATGCCTGTTTCTGGTCATCATCCATATATTATTGACGTCTTGAAAACCTGCTTCTCAATGCAGGTTGGAAAGGGTAGAGATGTTGGGTTGAACCAGATTGCCCTATTTGAAGGTAAAGTTGCAGGTGGAAACGGAGAGCAAGTTCTGAGTAGGGATGTATACCGGGTCGGTCAACTTTTTGACTTCTTTAGGATGCTTTCTTTCTTCTTCACGACTGTCGGCTATTACGTCTGCACTATGGTACTAAACCCTTTCCTTTTATTTGCTCCTCTTCCTTTATCATCCTAAGGACCTGGGGTCCTGGGCTGCCAGTTACTTGGATTGTTTGATACCAATATTTTTTGATTGCAGATGACGGTTCTTACGGTGTATATTTTCTTATACGGAAGGGCTTACCTGGTAATTTGGCATACTTCAAGCTTGCTTACCTTCTGATTTTTACCTTTTTGTATTTTTGTTCGTGCAGATTAGCTGTATGTGCTTGCTACATTTTTACGGTTGTGTGAAATTGTTGTAGATGACGATTACTCCATTTGTATTCGCAATACGTCCACTTGTAACTTTGATAACATGTCTCTCAGTTGTTCCTAGACTCTCCTCCATAAGTTGACCGAACACATTCAATGACTACAACGCTGCCTCCATGGACTAAAATAAGCCAATCTCAATCTTGCTGAGATGTTTACCCCTGTCTGCTAACATGAGGGGTGCAATTCTCCCTTTTCTAGGTGAAGAATAATGAAGCTTTAAGATTAACAATTGTAGCCTCATGCCTTTTTCAAACCATTCAGTTGGGTAGTATGTCCTTTGCTTCAATTACATCTTGAGCTTAGGTTACTACATAGTTTCAAAATAGTCTTTGAATTGGACTGCTATTGGGGGCCCCTTTTTTGGTGCAGTGTCATAGATAGCGCATCCCTCTTCAGATTTTAACCCTAGATTTTCCTCTAAATATTTCAGGCTCTCTCTGGAGTTGATCGTGGAATTGCACGGACTGCTGCTTCTCTGGGTAGTACTTCACTGAATGCAGTTTTAAATGCTCAATTTTTGGTCCAGATTGGAGTCTTCACTGCAGTGCCAATGGTAGTGGGTTTCATACTTGAAATGGGATTGCTGAAGGTTGGTCCATCTAATTCTGACAAACTATGACCAGATTTCCTTTACCATTATTTTTTTGTTTGGCTTGATTTTGTACCAAACATCTAAATCTTTCGTTGTCATCTTATTGTTGAATCATCTTGTCAAAGTGTTAATGAGATGAATACAATTTGTTAATATAGTGTCAGTATTCTGCCATTTTTATCTTCTTCAATGTTATGGAATTGCAGGCTGTGTTCAGCTTTGTTACGATGCAGCTTCAGCTATGTTCCGTCTTTTTCACCTTTTCGTTAGGAACTAGAACTCATTATTTTGGGCGTACTATCCTCCATGGTGGTGCAAAGGTATGCAGAGGCTCTCAGATATCAGAAATCAGGAAGCTTGAACAGAATTTTAGGGAATGAATTAATGGGTTACTTTTGCATTGTGAAATGTCATCTGCAGTACAGAGCCACAGGTAGAGGCTTCGTTGTCCGTCACATAAAGTTTGCTGATAACTACAGGCTTTACTCAAGAAGTCATTTTGTCAAGGCGTGAGTGAATTTTTGATTAAATGATGAATGGTTTCTTTTTCTTGATGTACTACTTTGGCAATGAAGGGGTGTTTGTGAAAGGTCAATGACAATCTTTTTATTTTATTTTTTCCATCCAGTCTGGAAGTGGCATTGCTGCTAATAGTTTACATAGCTTATGGATACACGAAGGGTGGTGCTGTTTCCTATGTTCTCCTAACCCTTAGCAGTTGGTTCCTTGTCATCTCATGGCTGTTTGCTCCTTATATCTTCAACCCTTCCGGTTTTGAGTGGCAAAAGTAAGTTCCGATATGTTCCGTCTTCAGTACTTGTTTATTTTACGAAGTGAGTTCGCTGTGGGTTTGAATTGCACCTGCTTTTCCCCATTTTAGAAATGTATATTATGCAGTTTGTTTGGCTTTCATCTATGTTTAGCAGGCCTGATTCTATAGTGCAATTAACAGGACTGTCGAGGACTTTGATGATTGGACCAATTGGCTTCTGTACAAGGGTGGTGTCGGGGTGAAGGGAGAAAATAGCTGGGAATCTTGGTGGGACGAAGAGCAGGTTATTATTGCAAATGTGTTTGTCTTGACATCAATTTTTCCATTCTAGATGATCATATAATTCTTCTGTATGTTTTGTAAGTTGTAGTCCTTTTATTTTCCACCTTTCTTTAGCAAGCCTTTGAATTTGGCCCCATTGTGTTTCACCTGTGCTTTAGCTTGGCCATTTTTTATTAGAGGTTTCAGAGGAGGGTAAGTGAACCCTTTGATATCTTCTTTCAAAATAGAAGATCGGAAAAGATTTAATAAAATGCAGAAATCCCAGTAAGAGATGCATCTGAAACTGAAAATGATTAATGAGAGTCATGAGACCAATTTATTGCCATGATAAACTTCTACATTCCTAGATCTTTGTTTCTTCAGTGATATGTACTTCCCTTTCCTTTGTCATTGCCTCTTTTTTAGGTTAATGTATTTTTATCTTTTAATAATGGGTTATTGGTTTCTTGTTTGCCGTTAGATCTCCCCAAAATTGCTCAAAAAAAAAAAAACTCTTCCCAAAAGTTTGTATTGTTATGCTAAGGTTCAGAAAGTTGTCTCTTGTGGATAAAAATCTGCAATTTTTTCTCCTGTTTCAATCTGTTTTATTAAGGGACTTAATTTGTTTTGCAGTCACATATCCAGACATTGAGAGGCCGGATACTAGAAACAATTTTAAGCTTGAGGTTTCTCATATTTCAATATGGTATTGTCTACAAGCTCCACCTCACAGAGAAAGACACATCCCTTGCGGTATACTCTGGTTCTTATCTTGCTTATGATGTATATTTCCAATCTCAGTCTAAGCTAGGGTTGTGTTTGAGGTATTCCTTACCCAGGGAGTTTAACTTACTACTTGTGTTCTAGTAATTTTAGCTTATCATGTTTTATCAATGACATCTTTTTTTATCAGTAACAGAACTGCCAAAATCCTGGAATGTGCTAACCTCCTTTACATTCTTATGTAAATAGTGTTGTGCCCCGGGATACAGATATCTCTTCTAATAAATTAAAGATTTTGGAAATGTGAATAACACAAATTCAAATTAATTTGCAATTGTTTGAAATTTATGATAGACAGAGAACATAAATAAAAACTAGAAAGTGTAAATTTTATTTATTTTCCTTTCTCTTAAAACTCAACTCCCCACTCCCCAAAATCTCACTCAAAATCCTCTCTCTCTCTCTCTCTCTCTCTCTCTCTCTCACCAATGACTCGGAGATGCTGAAAGTAGCACATACCATGCCTACTTGTCTAGTTGCCGAGTGGCAGCAAGTGTGATAGTCCGAGACTCTGAGAAGATCTTCAACGAAAATTTGAGCAGAAGTGCCTCAGAGCATGTTTAAGTTGCTGTAATGAAACAAAACAAAACAGAACAGACAATAGAAAATTTGAAAGGGAATAATTAATGGAAAAGAAAGATTTAACAGTTGTCTGTAGTATGGACTCTTGTTACGGCATGTATGATCCATAGCTGCTTATCTTATGAAATAGCATCGTGCCGTCGTCTTTGTCAAAACATCAAAACTGACTAGTGATATCTTGTTCTAGCCATGATTCGTTTCCGTTCTCCAAATTGAGGTCCTTTACAAGTGTAGGTAGTCAGTATCAGCTAGGCTCTTTTCTCAACCTTCTGATAATCTGGGAGGTGATTTTCATAATCAACCCATTTGTACCCACACTATTTATGCCCGATGAGTAAATAAATAGGTGAAGAACCAAAATTTCATGTGAATTTTGTGTGCTTTTTTAAATAGCAGTGTGTTGAATATCATCATTTTGCTTTAAGCTCTTGATGTTGGGGCAAGTCTCTCATGATGTTGAGACTTTGACTTGCTTTGTGTTTTTTTTCTTTGATTAATTGCCCTTCGTCTTTTTAAACATATTATAGAGATGATATTAATATTGCACTGTGGTTTTATGAGGCTATGGTTACAGATAATTGTGTTGCAGCATGCCAGCATCCATTCGCGTTGATATGTAATTTCTTTGTAGTGACAATTCTCTTGTTGTCCAGATTTATGGCTTCTCGTGGGTTGTACTTGTTGGAATTGTTATGATATTTAAGGTTAGAATCCAATCTTCTTTAAGATTACCGTTTTCTCTCTCCTCTTTTTATTTATTTTTTTTATTTTCAAGATTGCTTGAGTAGTGCTTGTCCAACTTATGCTTCAATCTTTTATGATTCCACAGATATTCACATTCAGCCCCAAAAAATCAACCAGCTTCCAGCTAATGATTCGGTTCTTTCAAGGAGTTACATCCTTGGGACTTGTTGCTGCTCTTTGCCTTGTTGTTGCCTTTACTAACCTTTCAATTGCTGACTTGTTTGCTAGCATCCTTGCATTCATTCCTACTGGATGGACCATTTTATGTGTAAGTTTGTAGCACAGAAACCCTCCCTGAACCTCGTGCTTGTAAGTAGTCAGTTTTTTGTGCGAAAGGGTAGAAAGAGATGCATCTTGGTAAATATGTAGTACGTCATACTTTTCAAGGGTGAGCATTAAAGGGAAATAATTCCCACGGGTTTGGAAGGGATTGTGAATTTGAGAAGCAAGATTTTGTTGTGCTTTGAAGCCACTATCTGGTGCAGCTTAATTTTGCTGGTTGTTAGTCATGAGCTTAACAATATGAGGTAATATTACCAGTAGTGCTACTTGAAGCAGAAAATGGATGATTCATATTATGACTATGAAGTCAAATTTCTATTATATTATCCCTTCTGGCCTTGACCGCTGGCCCGTTGTACTGGATGTGAACACCCCTTTGATCACGTAGCACTTCCATTGTTGATTAATCTTGCACTCTCAAACTGAATTTTGCCTAGCCCTAGACCAATGGTATATGGGACTAGCTATATTCTTCTTGCCTTCTGTGCCCTAAAATCCTCTGAACCCTTTTGTTTTTTGTGATGATGCAGCTGGCAGTGACATGGAAGAAAATCGTGAGAAGCTTAGGCTTATGGGATTCAGTGCGGGAATTTGCGAGAATGTATGATGCTTGGATGGGTGTGCTCATTTTTACACCCATAGCTGTATTGTCTTGGTTCCCATTTGTTTCCACTTTCCAGTCTCGGTTACTCTTCAACCAAGCATTTAGTCGGGGGTTGGAGATCTCCCTCATCCTCGCTGGGAATAAAGCTAATGTGGAGTCCTGATTTTTACACTTTTTCCTGGGAGAGGACGTCAATGGTTTCAACTTGTTGGGATTGTGATATTGAGCTGCAAATCCTTTCGTATCATACTGTATTTTATTTAGGTTTCCATTTTTGGGGTGGAGGGTAGGAGAACCAAAGAGGATATGCTCAATGTACAGATGGTTTGGGAGAATATTTAGGTGATTACAATGTTGATTTTTCTGGATTGTACTACTCAATTTGCAACGAATATTGAGTTTTGCTTGCCTCTTGCTTTCTTATGCTTTTCCCGCCTTTTTTTTGGTTTTGGTGGGAATGCTTTCACACTTTGATTGTGAATCTCCTTGGGCTTTGGCTTTATGATTATCTTGTTATAAGGAAAACATTTCTTCCTTGGGTGACTCGAGGACTCCGACCGTTGTTAATCGAGACACTATTCTTGCAATTTTGTAAATGAAATTGGTATTGTAAACATTTTCCCCCTCATATGGGCTGATTACGAATTTCTAAATTTTCAAGAACCAACTTAAGAGGGGGGGTAAAACTACTCCTACAGTCAACATGAAATTGCTTTTTGTATGATCGTGAAGCCGGAAGTTGATCACTTTTGCGAAATTCAAACTCAAGTATCATATGCTTCGCAAAATCATGTTATTTATAGCAATATCACTTTCTCGAAATTATGTTTTGAGGACGCAATGCGAATGGATTAGTTGGAGACTTGAATCCGATCTCATTTTTACTCTCTCAATCAATGCCGGACTTGGGGTGGGTGTTGTGCACTCTTCGGCCTTCCGATCATGTTTTGGACGGCTTGGATGCATTTGACAATTTCAATATAATTTTGATTTACTTTTATTGGTTAAAAATCAACACACATCCGGACCATCTAAAACACAATCGGACGGCCGAGAGATGCACAGCATGGTGCATAACACCCAAGTGCACATCACCCACCCCGTTTCCGCTTGTTTCTAGTCTCTTGTTTTTGTTCTAAAGCAAAAAGTTTTCGAATATATTTGTTGGTCATTGGTCTCAATATTTGTTTCTGATCTTTCGTTTGAGTTAGTGTTTGCTACTCAAAGAAGACCCACACACAAACCAAATTACTCGAGTTTGAGTTGGTGTTTGCTTATAAAAGTTCGTTCAAGGCTTGATGTGTTTCATGAACAAACAAAACTTCAAACAATTTTTTCCAACCTCGTAAATTTTTCAAATTAAGTTCAAACAAATTAATACTTGCTTTTAATCCTGTATGTATAAAAATCTAAGCTACCCAAGATGGGTTGTATTCAACTGGTCTCATAAATAAACTAAGTTTTGATACATCATCTTTAAACTCAAAAGTTTTCAAACGAAACTTAAAATAACTAGTATCTAATCGACCCGTTGTTCGTTTATCTTAAATAAACAGAAAATAGTCAAAAGATATTTGGTCCAGGTCCAATCCTACCCCTAAAACGATACTCCCTCTGTCCCTAAATAAGTGTCCACTTTCACTTTTTGACTTTGTTTGTAAATTATCAATAACTTTTAATCTATAATGTATTATATACTTTAAAAAAATTATATTTTAGAGCTCATTGATTTCTATTAAACAAGATTCATATTACATATTTTCTGTATTATAGATTGAAAATTACAGACAACTTTCAAATCCTGCTGGAATAGTAACGTGAACATTTATTTAGGAACGGAGGGAGTACATGATTTGAAATGCAAATTAATGGACGAGAATGGGCCTATATATATATATACCAGGTTCAAGGCCTCATGCCTAGCACGAGTTTTATGCCCGTGTATTTTAATTCAGATTTTGCTTTGCGGGAGATTAAACAGAACTCATAATGTTGGATGTGCAACTAGCTAAGTTATAAAAGTCTAGGATAAACTATAGACATCTGTCACATGCATGGCGCGAATTCCCAAAACAAAGACTTTCACACCAGCCGTTAAAAAGGGATCATAAATGGCAAAACAACAAACTCTAGGGACTCAAATGCGTAAGCAACAAATTCTAGGGACTCAAATGCGTAAAACAACAAACTCTAGGGACTCAAATCCGTAATTAGCCAAACACCCAATTTCAAAAGTCCCTCTTTTATAAGTCTACGAGGGGATATATATATAACAAGATAGGGAGGGAAAAACCAAAAATCCGTTATTTGGCGGGTTTCCGCGTAGACAGCGTGTTTCCTCCCTCATTTCCTTTTCCTCCTCTCTTTCTTCCTCCCTCAATTCCTCTCTCTCTCTGGTATTAGGAAGAAGGCTAGGTGCAATCATCCATCACAAATCCATGGCGTCGGTACGATTGTTTCTATCTTCTGTTTTCATATTTAATCGCCCCTGTTTGTTTGCAATCTATATACGGTTATATACATTGTTTGTATTTCCCTACTTCTTCAGGACATGTAGATTTCATGTTGACGCTATCATGTAGATTCAACTCTTTCTGAGGCCAGTCCATGTGGGGCTTTTTGCCCCGGCTTTAATTGCGTCCCGCTAGTAGATAGTGAAATTGGTCCCTCACGAGCTGCGCATATGTTGGCCCGAACGCCAGAGTGACCGGAAAAAAATGTTCGTAGTTTGGGTGCATAATTGTGATTTTAGGGCAGAAGGAGACTTGGCTAATTTCTAATAGCATGTGGTCCTCAATATACCAATTTGGAAATTTTTTCGTTTACATTCTCGATCATATATGGGAATTATCTATGACTCTTTGTATTCTGCATACACGTTTTGCATTTACATGTTAATCCCACTAATTCAGATTTCAGAATCAAGAAAGCATGCCCTAGCCCTAGAAAATGACGGCATGACGATTTTCGAAGTTTCTCTTTTTTGATTTTCTTTGTGTGGTTGTGTTGTGATTGTTCAAATTGTTGTGTTGGCTTTTGGTTTCTCGTGTTTACATCCTCCAGACACCATGTTTTGGTTAAAAGACCTTGTCGTTATCTTGCGTGTGCGTGTCATGACTTATGCAGTTTTAAGAAGTGTAAGGATTTGGTTTTAAGACCTTGGAATCGATTCATGTTTCACTTTCTTAAAAGACTGAAAATGTTTGGAGAATAGGAAGCTTGATTCTTGTTTCTTTGGTCTCTTGAAATTTTGAAAAAAATGTTTGGAGATCGAATGCATCTATCTTGTTACTAGATACATCTATCACCGCGGCCTCTCTTTTTTCTGGTTTTAATTTCCCCTATTTTCGCCCGGGGCGTCACCTGATGCAGCAGATGTCTTAACATTCTCTAACTAAATATTGGAGCCGTAATATTTCTTTTTTTCTTGTCTTCCGTTTGTTCATTCCCTTGAGGGACGGTGATTTTCAAGAAAGAAAAAATGAAGTTATACCCCAGGCCATTTGTCTTGCAAATCCATTTGAGAGTACTTTGGTACTTTTCTGTAACCATACCTTGATCTTGAATTGACAAGGCAACTTTGATGATACAGCGAAAACGCCTACAGCTATCGAAATCACATGAATCTAGTATTTTTGTGTGATTGTGGTTTTTCTTTCTTTTTTATTTTATATAGTTGTATCTCCTAAATCGTATAGGGATTGTGCAAGTTTGTTGGGAGGTGGAGAAAGGAGAAGGGGAAAGGTGATGCTCTTCTGTTGTTTTGGAATTGCATTAGGTTGTTTCAATTGGCTTAAGTCAGTTTTTGAGTTTGATATATTGTGAGAGAATAACATGTCTCGTAAAACACAGTAAGTCATTGAATTTAAGCCAGGAGATTGCCTGAAAGCTATAATCGTTTTCTCGGGACCTGCCATCTTTGATTCTATGAAATGCATCTCAATTGCTTCGTTTACGTTTGGACTTTTTTATGATTTAGTTTTTCTCATTTGACATTTTTATCTCCAGCAGGATAAAGGCCGTCCGTTGCCAAAATTTGGCGAATGGGATGTGAACAACCCTGCCTCAGCCGATGGATTTACAGTGATATTCAACAAGGCTAGGGATGAGAAGAGGACTACCGGCACTGCTGGCACTATCGTTGGGCCGCAAAGGAACGATAATCATGTCTACAAACAAAATGAGACTTATCATCAGCAATATCAACCAAAGGTACGAACTATCTTGTTGTGGCTTCTTAAAATCGTTTCCAGAAAAGTCTATGTTTTACATCTCAGTATTTTTCTTCACTGAAAATGCAGAGAAGGTGGTCTTGTTTCGGCTGTTGATCGAACCCGGTGGAAGGGTGAAATGTGCTTTAAAATGTGGATGGCAGCAGGTTGTGGGAAGTTTCTTGTGGAGGATCAAATGGCTTATCGAACTTTCACTTCTTTTTTTTGTCTCCTTTTTTCACCTTGTGTTGTTTCCTGTTTGTTTTCTTGAGGGGATTCGATTCTTTCGGTTGGTATAACTTATTCACTTCTTGTTGACAGCAGAAGAAAAACGATCATATCTACAAAATAACTATACATATACTATTATCCATCTCTATGTTCCTTCTTTTAGCCTATTTCATTTGGATGCATGAAATAATTTCTGGTAACGTGGAAATAAAAAAGGCCACATCAGTTCCACAACAGTGCCATAAATCCGGGCTGCACAAACCGGACTTGGGGTTCCCATAATAACCCAAGTCACTACATCCCCGTAGTCACTACGGGTACCCCAAATCCACACAAACCCTCCGACGAAGAGGTGTGTGAAGCATCTTTCTCTGAAGGGAAATCTGCAACCCCGCCGAGCAATTGATAAACTGCCTAGAGCAAATTGGGCAGGCTGAAAAAATTACTGCCATACAATATCACAGCAAGAGGGGTAACTATTGCCAGATGCAGAGTCTAACCTTTCTGCTAGCAAAATCAGTTGCAAATAACCGGTTGATGCAACCTCGTGAAAGTAATAAAAGCTGCTCTAGGGTAAAATTTTCAGAGGGATAAATACTTGTGCAGGTTAAACTTTAGGAAGATTACTGTAGTGAAAATCTTGAACTTCTTCATAAAAATGGTTGCCCCTAGAATCCACATTGCCTTTGGCTACAGGGTTCAGTTCCAATAAACAGCAACTACGAAAAGGCAAGAAGGCTGTTACTGCTTTAATTTTATTTTCAGATCCACGGCCTGTATTTAAATTAACATAAAGAAATTTACAAAATTGGTTTTGCTTCTACTGGTAGCAATGTAGCACATGACATCCATATCATGCCATTGTCTGGAAATCTAGTGGCGCTGAGCCAAAGTTACGTCTCTAAAAGGAAAACTGAACGACCTACAAAAATGGCACCCTTTATGCAGAAATTCTTACTCAGGCTACTGGATAAGAGTCTCGCTTCCATAAACACCACTTCCGACTCCAGCCTTATGTTGCGGACTGGCCAGAGCGTTAAGGCATGCCTGGTCCAGACGCAATTGAAGACACTGACTGGCCGTATTTTACTGGATGGTCATATTTACAGCCCGGCCCGAACTTGCAAATTCCATAGTGATAGTAATGCGAGCAAACATTCTGATCCTAAAGTATAAAAGGAGAAAGATCAAACGAATGTTAACAACTGACAAGAAAACCCCCAAAGCAAAAAAAATGTCAACAAATAAGATGCTTTTAGGATTTTCCCGAGCTAAGTAAGATTATAACAAAGTATTTCTGAAAATGGTGGTAGTACAACGTTGGAGGATTCAAGTCCTTCTAGTGATACAATTGTTTAGCAGCCATATTGCTAATGTAGCATTACACTTAACTGATTACTTCCAATTTATTCTTTCAAACTTTACCCAAGTCCAAGTTAACTGAAGTCCAATTCGTTAAAACCATTTTGTAGCCTATCCACGCTATGAGGAAGTTTGCCCCGGAAGAAAATGGGGGGTATATTCGACCAATGTGGGCAAGTAAAAAGGGGAAAAACAAAAAATCCTTGACATGTAGTTGTTGATTGCTCTGGTTTTTAATTGGATGGAGAATTGTATTTTCCTTCATTCGGGATACGTGTCAGTTAGACGAGGTGTCTCCAAAATGACAGAGTCTATCAAAGCATTTTCCAAGTTCACTATTAACCCGAAAATATATAATAAAAGAGGTTAGAAGGAAGTGAACTTACAGGTCTTAGTGGCATGCCTTTGTCACTCATAGCAAATGCGGGAGTCTTATGGATCCGAAACTTGGGATGGTGAAACTTGCATGCAGATCTATATTTACAGTCCCGAGTTTTCAAGAAGTAAGTGCAGGCAGGTTGGCCTGGTCGTTCAGGGAACTCGTCAATTAGCTTCGGAAGGTTATGATGTGTAAAGAAATTTGTTTCAGCTGAATTATTGACAGCAATTGCTGGTGGCATAGGGAACCTCCTCTCTGGTGGTGGGTATGCAGGAGCCTAATAAGCCAAAATAAAATGGGAGGCAGTTTAAAAGAGCTACAGGGCACCAAATAAGGTGATGATGTTTGACCCCAATTTCTGGCGTAAGAGTAAAAGAGTACCTGATAACCATTCCATTCCACATTTGGTGGATGAACATTGTGGGTTGGTGAAAATGCCGCTGGGACGAAAGGGACATTCTCGTTCACTGTTCTTGGCGGCGACCAGGAGAACACAGGGGATTCGAATGCACCTTGTGATGGACCAGATCCACCATCGCCAAATACAGAAGGGGTATCACCTCCTCCCACTGTAGTAGGATCAGGGTGGTTAAACCAACAATTTGATTCATACTTGCAGGAGCCATTACTCATGTAGTAAGGACAATCTTTTTCTCCCTGTAACGCATTTTAAGCTTGTAAGGATATATGTGGAAACTGCATAAAGACTGAAATGACTCAAAAAAGCTTCATACATGATGTAACTGAGAAATCATCAGAAGTGAACAAAATCAAACTCGGTGTGGCATTAGGGTAAGGTATTGAATGAGATTGTGTGAGTGGCAGATAGAAGAAATACCGGCCTAATTGGCAATCCCAGAAAGTTGAACTCCGTTATCGGAGCTACTGGAGCTTTCCCTCTACCGTGGTGGTATTTGCAGGCTTTTCCGAATATACAACCTCCCGAACTCGGGTAATACTGCAACCAACTCAATACAAGGATTATAAAACGTTGAAAACTGGTATTAGTGGAAACAGTATTAGAACATGCACAAAAAACTACAAGCCGAATCAGCAGTACCAAAGTTCAACAAAATATTATTGTCCATTCCTCTGGTATCATCTCAGAAACTGAACTCATCGGAAAGACAAATGGATGACCTTTGTGATAGTGATTAAGGAAGTACTACCATAATAACAACGTATTCACTTTGGATTACGCAGCGGGTACAAAGACTAGCAGAAAACCTCAACAACTTATTCAATGATTTGGAATCCTTGCTCACCCCGCTCATTTACCCTGGGCCACCACCTGTATGAGTAATACACAATATAGTCCTGCTTCCATGGCCATGCCAGGATGTTGATTACTGGGAAATCTTCATCATATTACAATTCTTTATCTAATTCCTAAGAGAAATGATCTTTTCCTCATTAAGTTTTCTATTGTATCAACAGCCTTGTAAGATAAGAACAGATTAGATGATGACCATAGACGTATTCAAATATAAGATACTTCATGAGAGTAACAAATGATGGAGTTTTTGCTCAGTAATTGACAGCTCAAACAAAGGAAGAAGCATCTTTCCACACCTTATGAACTGTCAAGATAACATAAACGTGGGCCCAATAAAAGAACTTAGTACTTAGATGGATGCTAGCATTTCAGGTTAAAGGCACAATCTGATAAAAAAAAGAAGATATTCACAATCCGATTATACTAGCGTCTAGCTATTTCTTGCACCTAAAGGTCCCAAACTCAAGCCATATATTTGTCCAAGCAAATAACCGGGTTAAATATCTATTTGCCCCTTAAACTATCCCGAAAATGTTTCCTTCCCCCTTCAACTATCAATTTCATTTACTTGCCCCTTCAACTATGTAAAAGTTGCTTACTTGGTCAATTACACACTCCATCCAAGGTTTGGAAAAGTTAGCAACGAGTTCTCTCTCTCTCAGGACTTTTTTCTTTTTTTGCTCGATACTTAAATGTCGGTTTTCTTCCTGTGGGAATCCTCAAGAACCATACCATCCTTTAAACCCTAGCTTTGGTGACCAATGGAGCCAAAAACCCTTCTCATCAAGAAATATCTTCGCAGAAGCTGAAATCTCTTCTCCGAAAAACCCTAGCTTTGGTTTGATCGACAGAAAAAACCCTCAGTCGGCTGCTTTGGTTTCTCAATCCAACTATGAAAAACCGTAAGGCAAGGTACTCTAATTGTCCAGACAATAAAAGGGTTTAGGGGAAAAGCAAATATCCATCTAGTGGCTGAACCTTCCTTTCCTTCTCGCTGTGCTCATGATTAGTATTTTTTGACTTATACCTTATAACCTACGACCCCCCTCAGACAGCTCGACCAGGAAGACCTCTTACAAGAGTTGAAAAGTCTTTGTTTCTTTCTTTCACCATCTTTCTCTCAATCTTTCCAGGATTCCATGCCCGCTCTATCCGACTTGGTGCTTTCCTTTATATCAGTTTGGGATCGCCACTAGAAACACCACTTCCCGTCCGACTTGCATGTGTAAAGCATGCCGCCAGCGTTCATCATGAGCCAGGATTGAACTCTCCATGAGATTCATAGTTGCATTACTTCTAGCTTCCTTGTTCGTAGACAAAGCGGATTCGGAATTGTCTTTCATTCCTAAAGTATGTGTCATAGGCTGACCGCACGAGTAGATCTGGCAGGGTATGGGCCTCGCC
The DNA here is from genome assembly GCA_036023075.1 of Gaultheria prostrata. Lineage (NCBI taxonomy): Eukaryota > Viridiplantae > Streptophyta > Magnoliopsida > Ericales > Ericaceae > Gaultheria > Gaultheria prostrata. Next base: position 24,376 of record JAXBDA010001228.1, read on the forward strand.
TCTATGCCCCTTTGTTTCCTTCATGGGATCGCCAGATTTCAATTGAGATGTTCCCCACCTAGGTAAAGTCCTGGTTTCTATACAGAGATATGCCCAGAAACAAAATTAGTTCTTTTATGTGCTGTTCGAGATGTTACAAAGATCAGATGAACTAGACCAAGGGGGAAAGAGGAGTCAAAAAGTGGAAAGATTCATCGAAAAGGCTCAAGCTAGGAATCAGTCAAAACTCAGAGGCAGTCGAAAGGAAGGAGGAATTAAAAAGGAAAGGTGCGTTCTCGACAGAATGAAAACCCTCAGTCGGCTTCATTGTTGAAGGTGTACAAAATGTCCATATTACCCTCTCTCTTTTCACCAGTTCGGAAAAAAAAAAAAAAAAAAGGTTAACGGTTTCGGTCACAAATTTTGGATGGAAAACGTGATTTGTCCTTAGTAAAGAAGAAAATGATAGTTGAAGGGGGAAGAGAGTTCAATTGGTAGTTGAAGAGGGAAGCAAAAAAAAATTTGATAGTTTAAAGGGCAAGTAGATATTTAACCCTTTGAAACCAAGCATAGGACTATTGCAAAAACTATCGTAGTATCGTACAAGACATCAAATGAAAGAAAATCCTGGACGAGAAGCAAATGAGGTCAGAAATGTAACCTCATCAAAATAATGATTGATAGTAACACACGTACGACCATTACAGTAACAATAATAACCTTGCATTGAACCAGTCTTGGCCTTTCCACATTTTCTTCCTCCTCTCTCATGTTCTCCTTGGCAGCCTTCAACAATGTGAAGAAAAAGATCATAAAAACAAACAATAGGTTACAAGTCAGTGTTCAACAAGATGACACAATATCAGTGTCAAGAAAACAGAAACACCTCAAGCTCAAATAAGAGGAACAGGCAAAAATTACTAAACGGTAAATCCAACAGGGACAACTAGATCAACTATAGGCATCTACCAGTCTATAGTCTCTAAGGGCCCGTTTGTTTGACCACTTATTAGCGTCAAACTGGACTACTAGCCCAAACAGGCAGTACAAAAACTACAGGAAAATAGTAGGCATTCTCTCCTCTGAAAACATATCAGAAATTGAACTGATCTGAATGATAAAGGCATAACGTGTGAAATAACAATTAACAGATGAATAAAAGTCACACAACAAGGCATTCACTTTGAATTACATAGCAAGCAAAAAGGCAAACAAAAGTCCTCAACAAATCACTATTCAATGAATTGGAACCCCTTAACCCACCCTGCTCATTATACTCCGCCAGCACCTATACGAATAGTACAATCATTTGTCACGCTTCGATGGCCATGCCTTGATGCTGATTGCTGAGAAACTTTTATCATATTACTGTTTGTAACATCATCCCGAAGGAAAAATAGTCTTTTCCTCAACAAATTGTCTATAATATCAAACAGCCTTTGTAAGAGAGGAACATATTCAATAATAACCATTGTACCATACACATATTCAACTATAAGATACTTCATGACAGTAACAAATTACACAGTTATGCTTAGTAATTGATAAGCAACGAAAGAAGAATTGTTGAACGCCTCATATGATCTGCCAAGGGATCATAATGGTGGGGCCAATACAAGATGCCACTATTTTTGGTTAATGCACCATTTAAGAAAAAAAAAACAGCTTTGTGGAGATTCTCAGTCTGATTATACTATCATTTAGCAATTAGGGGCACCTAAAGGTCAACGTCCCCAATCTCAAGTCACATCTTCCTCCAAGCAAATCACATAATGAACAGAACTGTTATTGCAACAAAATCGTACAAGACATGTAACTGAAAGCAAAATCCTTGACAAGAAGCAAATAAGGTCAAACATTTATGTTCTCTAAAGTCTAAACGATGATACATAACACACGTAGAACCATTAAAATAACAAAGTTAACCTTGCATTGTACCTGTCCAGGCCTTTCCGTATTCTCTTCCTTCTCCCTCATGCTATCCTTGGCAGGCTTCAGCAATGTGAGAAACGTAAGCCCACAAAAACAAACAATTGATTACAAGGCAGTATTCGACAAGGTGAAACAATATCAGCATTGCAAAACCAGTAAGAGCCCAAGACCAGACGAAAACTACTAAATCCCACAGAGACAACTAGACCAACTATATACATCTACCAGTGTATCGTCTCCAAGGGCCCCACTTATTTGCCCATGTATGAGTGTCGCATTGGACTACTTATTCAAGGGGATCACATATGTGGTGTTTGGTTGAAATTCTTACGAGCCAAATCAAATGTACATCGAGCATACAATCCCATAATGCGTGTTCACGAAATATTATAGGAGCAAATTTTGGGATTTTAGCTTTTAAAAGCTATTGTGGGATTCTAAATTCTGATTTTATTCCCTCATGGAGCAGGCGATTATAGACCGAATAATATTTACGTACCCAATTGACTAGGGATTCAAGAAGCTGGGTTTGGGGGTGCCCTTTTGATCATATTTTAGGTTCCAAGTATTATGGAAGTTGATTTTCAACTTCGTGCAGTTTGAAGTACCAATTCTTACTGCAACTTAATCATAATATCATAGTAAAAAAGCTTATCTGCTTAAGCTAAAATCCAATCTGATGGTATAATCTAAAATATTTATCCACAGTAATCGCAAAGATGCCCACAATACCATGGGGTGTGGGGCAACATATCGTTTACATTTCATATCTTTAACCATTAGTCACGTCAAACAAACAGGCCCAAACTGTAGCCAACAGTAAACAATCGGCAATATAAAACACCACCACACAGATGGAACCAAACTGCACTACATTTCTACCTTATATTTCCTTCTTATTTGGTGATTAAACTTGCAATTCTTTCCAAACTTGCATGTCCCCGTCCGCATATAATGCGCACAGTCCTCTGCATCAGGTCTCACCGGGTAATGGTAAATCCTGTGTCTCCCATCCTTAAACGGCGCCACCGCCGCAGCCTCCTCTGCAACACTCTCGTTCCCCCGATTACATTCACTCCCATTTTCACTCTTTGAATTCACATTATCATCGTTACCAGTTTCCTTCTCACTCACTCTCTCCTTTTGTTCTAAAACTAGAACTCGAATCTCTCCACTGAATTTCTCGAGGATTTGCTGATCAAGATCATTATCAGGTGGTAACTGATGCTCGAGATTCGAATCGGAACCAGTAGAAGGTGAAGATTGAAACCCTAACCCTAACCCTAGTTCTTGCTTGTGTTCTTCGTCTGTGTGAGGTTTTGAGACACGGTTTTGCTGAGAGGCTTCTTCCATTGTCCCTCCCTTCCTCGACTCCCTCCACATTTCAAACCCTAATGAAAAAGACATTTTGGTAGGAAAAAAAAGGAAAGTGTAAATTACACTGGCTTCCCTTGAGGTTTGGTATTAGGTTTGATTTCACTTCAAGGTTCTCGAAATTACACTTGGTCCCCTATGGAAGTTTGTCCCCTGACAGCATCTCAGTTTTTCCATTCGAGATGATGAAATTAACATTCTTTAATCAAAATATGAATATAAAGAACTTTACTGTTCACACAAACTCTAACCACAAGTGTCTCTGTGTATCGTCTCTTTTTTGAATACTTCTTCACTTTTCATCCAATCAACGCTCACTTTCACTCCAAATAGAATACTGGTCGCATTTTATGTTCAAAAAATTACTTTGGATATCTTCGATTTATTGTTCACATAGTACTCTATATTTGGAGGATTAAATTTATCTTCCAAAATAAAATAGGAAATAAAGGAGGGGGTTGGATCAAGAATTTCCTCCAAAATAGAGGAAGAAATGGAGATAGAGTATGAGTTGGAGCAACCTTCGCCTATACTTCACTCAAATTTAAATAAAAACCTCATATATATGAAGTACTCGAATAAACAAACTCAAATCTATGAAACTTTTTAATAAAAGCTTTGTTAACAGTATCAATGTGACCGATCAAAAAAAAAAACAGTATCAATGTGAATTTGATTGGCTAAAACTAGTCATCTATCATTCGAGTGACAATTCAAGTAAAACTGACTTTGATATAAGTTTGAGTCAAGGAATGGAATTGGCTTTGATTGAGTTTAATTAAAAAAAAGGGTAAGGGTTGGTGATGCTTTAAGAGCATGGCTATAGTTAGAATGCATCATATGAATGTAAGGGGAAAAGATTGGCTATATTATTTAGAATGTCCTTTTAACAAAGACAAATAACTTAACTCATGTGGAACTCCATCTCATATTTTACGCATGCTTAGTAACTTAACCCATGTGGGACAAAGCCTCAAACACTCTAAATAGAAGCTTTCTAAGGGACAAAGAAGGTTTCGAAAACACTCACAAACTCATTTATTATGATAAATCTCAACAGTCGTTGTCTAGCACCCACGAATTAAGCTAGAAGAATTGTAATCACTATTGGAGATAGCACAAAAAATCCTAAGGCAGACATTTGGGCCATGGATGTAGGTCTCTTTGTTTAGTTACACAATTATCTTGTGTTGATATATTACACAGTTGATTTTATACACTGATTTATTTTTGAGCTTGCGCTTTGTTAGGACCCGTAATTTATTAATTTAGAGTATAAGTTTAATTTATTTGTTATTAAGGGATAAATTTGAAGTTAGTTAGATAAACATCTATTAGTGGTAATTATATATAAAAGAGTCTCTAATGTTTATCCTAGTTTTTCCCTTATCAATTTCCCTACATAAGTCTCCCATGCACAACCAATTTCTCTTCCATTAAAATTAATAAATTTGACTCCTTTAATAATCCTAGTTTTTTTTTTTTTTTTTCAGTAGGACTCCCACCCACTCTCCCTTACTCAGCCGTATCTCTCTCCTTCTCACCCTAAAAGTTCTCTCTCTCTCTCACTCTCCTATTGGTCAGTGAATTCTATCTTCCTATATCTTTCATTATATAACTCATTTTTCATTTCTCTTCCTCTTGGCAAAGGTACGGCCCTCGCTTCTTCTTTTCTCTTGGTTATCAAGAGATTCTCAAACCTCTCTCTTCTCTCTTTCATTATTTTGTTTTGTTGACTATTCCAACTCCACTTTATTTAAGTACTTCTCCACTCCTTGAATTAATTGATTTTCTATTTCTTCCTTTCAATCACATGGCTGCAAATCCCTTCATCTTATTTTCAGAATAATATTTGCAGTCACAGGCGTTCTTGATTCTTTTCCATTTAATCGCGCTTAGTCATCGGAAGAAAGGTAGGACATTAAAACTCTCTTTTTACTTAGGTTTTACTACTTACGTGTTCCTTTATGTATTTATAATAATTGTAAGGATGTGAATGAGATAGAAATCAGTAATTATAGTGGGTGTCGAATCGTTAAGGTAACGAAGGTGTAAAACGAGATTGGATAGCGAAAAACGTGTTTCATGCACACTATATTCTGTTCGGAAGTTATGACCCTTTTCCGGACCTATTCAGAGAAAACATATAACAGAAGAGTTGCAGATCTCGAAAAGTTAAGAAACTTTCATATAGAACTTGTTTCAATCCGAGACTCGTAGGATTTACTATGATTTTTCAAAGTTACCTGTTCAGTGCAGTTTCGGGACAGATTCACTGTCCAACATAAAAATCCATTTTTACCTTATTTAAAGTTAAAACTAGACTTTGGGCAAAACATAAAGTTTGTTCCAAATTTGATTATCTACTGCCCTGTCAAATTTCGTGATTTATGGTGTTAATCTACTATTTTTAATTAACTGAAATTGCTAAGTCATTTATGTGGGAAATATTGACTATTTGTATCATGCTTTTTATTTTGTTGAATTATTGGACTTACGTGATTGTTGGACCCATGTGATGCATAAATTCTGTATTTCAGTTTGTTGAATATTGTGTTTGAAACGTGCGAGTTGGTAACAAAATATTAGTTATTAATGAAAAGTTATGGGTTGGGACGTCTATCGGTATGGGTCTTGAGCCAAGTGCAATATATGCCCAGAGGTTTAAAGCCGTGAGGTGGGCTTGGTGTGTAGGGAAAAAACCTAACGTACTGGGATATATATTGTGGATGGGAATCGATGCCGATTATCGGGGTGTTTGGTTGAGAATTGAAACCGTGGAGTATGTTCAAGTATTATGGTAATGTCTTACACATGTGTTGATAAGTAGATGTGACTTTTTAGGAAAGTTGAGAAAGAGATTGATTGATGTTTAAACGGTGAATTGTAATTGGGAAGATTTTCTGTTTTGAGATTTACCGCTCTAATCCTAATGTTTATTGCTCATTGAATTTACTGTGATGTTATATGTTGCATGAGTATGCATTTGTAAATGATTAGTTTTAGTCGTCCTACTGAGTGTAATTTTACCACTCACAGTGCTGCCTTTTGTGGCCCTGGTGTCCCAAATGCCAGTTACAGAAAGAGACGGAGAGCTGCCTGCTGAATTCGAGTCGATAGAACAGCTAGATGGGTACGAAGTGGCGGAACCATGGCTTTACCAGTAGGCGTCTAACTAGATGGCTCTGTTCCTTTCTTTCATTCGAACTTATAATAAAGTTTAAGTTTTTCGGACAATGTTGAAATTTAATTTATTTCGCTTGTAATAAGTTAGCTAAACTTTTAGCTTTCCGTTAAAATTTTATTTAGTTTTCTTTGGAATTTTAAGAAAGTTTGTTTTCTATTTAAATAAATTGTGAAATTTATTTATTAACGCACTCGATTTTCGGGGCGTTACACGCTTTGTGCATTCAGCTAGCCCAAGCTTGCTCAAGTTATTCTGCACCATAATTGCTTCTTTATTTCTAATTTTAGTTTGTCATTGTAGTTGTTAAACCTAATTTACCTGCCCTCTATTGTAGTCACTGGGCCAACAATTTTACTCCTTAAAAATCTCACTCTTTCAACAGCTTGATGGTATGATAGGCACTGACCTTCCAAAAGAAAATCCCACTCTTTCAACAACTTAATGGTATGATAGGCACCGACCTTCCATCTTTAACAATATATAGTATCGTTTACAGTTATTTCGAAGGTTTTGTGGAATCCTTTTTCCATCAGTGTTAGGACATCGGAGAAATTAGACAGTTTGGACTATTTACTAGGGTACAGTGGCAGAAACTGTTAGAAAGTTATACTAAAAGTCCTGCTTTTATGTAATGGATGAATATTTAAATTAGTTAATTATTAATTAGTTTTTATCCCTTTTTGACGAGAATTTTTTATAGGCAATGTTTGCATAATATTATTGTATATTATGTATTTGTGTTTTTTATTCTATATAGTAGATGATCCAGTGTGCAAAGTATAGCTTACACATAGAAGATTAGATTATCAGTTCTTGGAGAATAGAAGTTACTAGTTCACAGTCTTAGATGAAATTTGGCACACCATCAGTAGGATTGTAGTACAATGTTTGAGTAGATCTGTATTGACTACATGGAACAGTTTTAGTGTTAACTCATTGTGCTAGTACACTATGTGTGCATTGAACGAGACCGTTTTAAGAAATTGCCTTAATACTGATATTGTAAGAAAATTAGAATCTTCTGATTATTATGAATGCTTATGCTCTTAATCCAAAGATAATTAATACATATATACATTTACTGTTGTTCACTTTGATTCATTACAAGGTGAGATACGCTTTAGGGTCAATAGTCTTGGTGAGTTAAGTCACGACATTACACGTATGATATATATGGATATTAATTATTGATGAAATTCACATCCCGGTAGGAATTGATGATACCCTCTTGAGTAAGCTTATAAGTTTCGATTATGTGAAACCCTACAGGTGGATAGTTATATCTAACATCGAAAAAGTTAAGAGGAAAGTTTCAAGGTATAAAAGATGTTGATTAGATATAATTATTGTAAGGACCAAATTCCGGAGTCTCTTTTTATTGGCAATTCCGTATGACAAAACACATATTTATATCGAGTTGTAATTTTATTATTTATTTTTAGAGAGTCTCTGCTAGGATGTGGAATGGAATAATACTTATTTATAGTTGAGAGTGAGCGCGTTTCGGATATAAAAAAAAGATTAAAAAAAGAGGTCGACTACAACGAGATGGATTTTTCAAAGACGGATCGATCTGGGCCGGTCTCAATCAGCACCTTCTATATTTCTTAAATGAGACAAGTAAGGTAAAGGCCCATTCAAAAAGTCAGACTTGGTAATTTAATTCAAGGGTTGCCTTTTTTACCACAGTGATATACAAGTTAAGAAGTATCAAAAGCAAAGTAAGGAAAAAGGGAGATATACATATGTGTGTCTATAGTGATTAAAACATAGATACGCGGCTGATGCTTTTTTTTGGGGTAGCAACTTTTGAGTTTTCAACTGGCAATTTTCGTTAGATATATTGGAGGGCTTGTGGACTCAAGGCTGTTGGCGATCAAGATCACTGGGTGCGATATACATGTGACCCGGCATGTGATACTTAGAACGTTGTGAGGATTTACTTCATTTGGATAGGTATATCTGTAACTGCACAATGATTATAGTGGTTTTGATTTCTTCCCGTGGTTTTTTACCCATTTAGGGTTTTCCACTTATATCCTGGTGTTCTCTGATTGATCTTGCGTAGTTTGTGCTTGGAGTTTAACTTAGTGATTTGCGTTTATACTGTAAGGGTTTTTTTCAGATTGCTAAGGAACCCTGATTTTTCAATTGGTATTAGAGCAGGCTGCTCCTTCCATTAGGATTTATTTTCCTAGAGCAGATCCACCATGAGTATGAACATGAATCACATGTCTAGAAATTTGCCTATACTTGATGCTGATAATTTCGATTACTGGAGATCTAGAATAAAAGCTATAATGAGATCAGCAGGTGAAAAATTTGGGATTCGTGAATTATGGGGTACACTCAACCCATGAAAACTGTAGAGAACAAGCAGGTTCAAAAAACCCAGTCTGAGTTATAAGTCGCTGAAAAAGCATTACTTAAAGCTAATAACCGTGCTCTTGATATTTTATTTTCTGTTGTTGATATAAATGAGCACAAGAAAATAGCTAACTACGAAATTGCGAAAGAGGCATGGGACATTCTGGTTACTTGTCACGAAGGGACAGAAGTGGTTAAGCAGTCTAGGCTGCAAAGGCTTACTACGGAGTTTGAGACCATCAGAATGCAGGAGGAAGAGACCTTCAATCAATTTTACTCCAAGCTCATTGCCATTGTTAATAGCTGCGAGAACTTGGGTGAGCCAATTCCTTCCTTTCGAATTATTAAAAAGATTTTACTCTCCTTACCTCCTAGATTTAAAACTCAAGTAACTATGTTAGAGGGTAAGAGAAAGTTAAAAGAAAAATCTATTCAAGAAATAGTTGGGATCCTCCAAACTTATGAGACTGACCTATTGCCATCTGAACCAGTTAAGCTCAAAATAAAACATTCGGAGACTCCGATTGCTTTTAAAAGTACTCAAAAAATAAGAAAAGTTCAGATAGTGATAGTGATGTCGATCTTGAGGAGATGAAAGCTTTTTTTAAATAATTTAAAAATAGTATGAAAAAGAAAAATGATAATGGAAAAGGAGAATTTTCTGGAAAAAATAAAAAGGAGGGAAAAGGACCACTTGAGGGACCACAGTGTTTTGAGTGTCATGGCTTTGGTCATTATGCCCAAGAATGTGCTAACAAAAAGAAAAAGAAGGTTTTTGTTGCTCAAACGTGGGATGATAGCGATTTTGATGAATCGAATGTGGAACAGGGGGGCGACGAAAATAATGATAGAATCTTTTTGGCTTTCGGAGTATCCTTGAATCCTCAGGGTCTTTCGAGTGGATCTGAGACTGATAATAGCGAGCCGGAAAGCTGCGATGATTTTGATGAGATCAAAGAGGAGTATAACAAACTCCGTGCTTTTGTTAAAAAAGTGATGAGGTTGAATGATAAACTTTCTGATAAAGTCAAGAATTTAGAGAGTATTTTGAAAGAACGCACTCAAGAGATGGATGAGAGAAATAAAGAAATTGAGATCCTTTTTGAGAAAAACAAGGTCTTTACTAGCGCAAAGTCTAAGGAGAAATTACGGGATGATACAAAGACAGGGACCCAAGTGTTGGATCATATTCTTTCCATCCAACGGCATCCTAGCGATCGTTCAGGGCTTGGTTATCATGCAACATCTTCAATTCCGCCAATCGGAAGAGAAGGGACCAATCATAAAGATAAGAAGAAGAATGCTAATGGTATGCAAAACAAGCTCAATTCTCCCATGCCAAAGAAGCAAACGACAACAATGGTAAATGGACATCCCAATCGCAATGAGGTAAAACCTAAAGTTATTAATAATGCTAAGTCTCAAGTTTTTAATCATGTTGTTAAATTCGTTCCTACTTGTCATTATTGTGGTATGACTGACCATATTAGACCTCACTGTAGGAAGATGCATGAGTCATACATTCCACATGATGCATATGTAGCTCATCCTTATGGTCATAATTATTTTGTGCCCACTTGCCATCATTGTATCATTCCTGACAAACGAAGGGGTATTATGGTCAAATCATAGGAATTTTTAATGTTGTTTGGCATTTCACATAGATTAAAAAATGAGGGGGCGTATGTGTGGAAGAGTGGTAAGTTAGGGAGTCTAAGTGATTTTTACCTAAAAATAAACTACGTAATTCGGATTATTGTTGTAGGCCCGAGAAGGGTAACAAATGGTCGAAACTAGACAAGACTAAGGGAGGAAAACTGTACTTGAGCTCAGTCCTCGTGTTTGCTTCTCTCTGTCTCTTTCGTATCTCGTCTCTCTTGAACCAGGCTCCTCTCTCTCTCTCTCTCTCTCTCTCTCTCTCTCTCTCGTCTTCCAGGTACGTATTTAACGGTTTCAATTTCAGTTCATAGGTACTGTTTGTTTCACCTTGTACAAAACTAGGGCTCGTGTTATTTTTTTTCTGATAGACCCCTTGTAAAATAGTAGATTAAACCCTCCATACAAAGGGAGAGCGATAGAGAGCGCACAAGCAGCCGATCCCTCTTCTTCCTTGGAATCGAACGAACGAAATAGGAGACACGGCAACCGGAATGGACGAATGGTCATCGTCAGATTGGGCATCAGGCCTGCCAGAGGGAATCCTCGATTCCATCCTCGACCGAGTAATCCAACTCTCGGACTATCTCCGCTTCGCAGCCGTATGCAAGCCATGGTTCTCTGCTGTTGCCCATCACAAGGACCGCCGTCGCACCGAACCTCACAAGCAGGTATAAATACTTGGTACTAGTATTAATGATTTATTTTAATTTTTTGCTTGCGTCAATTTATAAATCTAATATGGTATTGCGGATGGGTTTTCATGAGGTGAAACGTGGGTGATAAGTGTTGTGATTTGATTGGGTTGTCATTTGATTTGCACGCAACACATATTACATACTCTTATTACCGAGCTTTTCGGCGAAGTACTCCCCCTTACAAAATTATTTGGCCCAGTACTCTCGTTTTGAAAGTATTTGTAAAATTACTCTTTAGCGTAATTAGAGATTGCTCTTTCCATAATAGCGCAATAATTGATTGCGTTAGTGCCACGCGTGTGTGCCGTGTCGGCACAGTGATTGTCCACGGAAAGAGCAATTATAAATTGCGCTTTGTTTTTACATTTTTTTTAATTGTTAACCGTAATTTAGCTACAAATTGCGGTTTATTGAAATTTTGCAAACTTCAAAACTCATAATTTTACCTTTGCGTATAGTTTTGAACGTGCCTTTCCCATCATCCTTATCAATTACGGATAGATACGAAGCTTTTTTCACACGACGCTCGACTCGCTCCAGGTCTCCAAAATCCGAGCCGTCTCCCTCAAATGGTAGCCTGGCGTACCGTCTACGGAGTGGCATTTACGGAACGAAATAATTATTTCAGGAACGAAATACACGATGCCTTGAACGTACCTTCCCGATCATCCTTATCAATTACGGATGGATGTGAAGCTTTTTTCACGTGATGCCCGACTTGCTCCAGGTTTCCAAAATCGGAGCCGTCTTCGTCAAATGGTAGCCTGACGTACCACCTACGGGCTACGGCGTGCCATTTACGGAACACAATAATTATTTCAGGTCCGAAATACACAAAGCCTTGAACATGCCTTCCCGATCATGCTTATCAATTCCCGATCATCCTTATTATTACAGATTTCGAGATTGGTTATTTCCTCACATACAACAGCAAAAAAATGAACAAGAGGACGCGGGTTCGATCCCCGTCCCACGATTCCATTAATTGTAACAGAAAACGCAATGTAGGATTGCGCTAAACCTCAAAAAAAAAAAAAAAAAAAAAATCTTATGGGTTTATTTTTTCCTCCCTTTTTTTTTATATATATTTATCTTATGGGTTTCTTTTTTCTTTTTTCATTCCTTTTCGGAGGTTTTTTTTATTTATATTATGGGTTTCTTTTTTCCTTCCTTTTTTGAGTTTTTGATTGTCAACACAAATAATTTTTTTTTTTTTACATTTCAACAAGAAGCAAATGCATAAAATAAGTTATGGTGGTCGCTGTCTCATTGTCGTGGTTTCCTCATTTTACGGTGTCCCTCCATTAGTCCAATTGCCAAGCCTAACAACTGGAAAAAATATGGTCGCCCATTTCTTTCGGTAAACCATACCCTATAAGGCGGGTATGGAGTCTCTCAATCGCCCTGTGCTGAACTGGCAATACCGTGTACTCGGGTGTACAGAATTGAAAGACGTTATAATTATTTTGACTGATATAAATCTTACCAACGAAGTATGAACATACTTGGGTGTACAAGACTGGAAAAAATATCCCACACTGGAAATGAAATTAGTGTGACACCCAACAAGCCAAAAAAAAACCTTGCACAAAAGATTGTGTGTAGTAGAGGTAATTGAGTTTGCATGGTAAATGGCCATGGAGTTCAAGGTTAAATCAACACTGCACAGAACGAGGGTTACTTATATAGGTAGATTCCTAAAACGCAATTATACATTGCTCTTCCTGGCCTTTTCCCCGACATGTTGCAGCGTGAGCTAGTATAGGGTGAAACACGCCTTATAAGCGGTAGGCATCCGGTTGAGTGACGCCATTGCTATGTGAAACGAATAAGCTGGATCCATATGAGGCAAGTTGGACGACTGGGCATACTCGGAGGGTATTAGTATGATTTCACTAATATCTTCCCCTATGAGTTTACCTGAGTCCGTCCAACTTTTAACTACACCCGTGTAGTTCCGAAGCGGCTATCTTGAGGCTGCGAACCACACGTAATTATAAAAATGGATGTTCAAAACTATACGTAAAGGTAAAGTTCAAAACTATACCCAAAGGTAAAATTACGAGTTTGGCGTGTGCAGAATTTCAATAAACCGCAATTTATCGCTAAATTACAGTTAACAATTACTCCCTCCGTCCCGAATTTGTTGTCCATTTACGGGTTTACGTGCCATTTTTCAATTACTTATCTCTCAATCTATAATGTGTTTTACAATTTTGAAAATGTTGTTTAATAGTACTCATCGAGAACTATCAAACAAGATCCTATTGAATATATACAACATTACACATTGAAAAATATAACCAATTTTTTGAGGTGCAGTGAATAGTGAAAATGGACAACAAGTGAATAGTGAAAATGGACAACAAATATGGGACGGAGGGAGTAAAAAAAAATAAAAAACAAAGCGCATTTTATAATCGCTCTTTCCGTTTACAATCACCGTGTCGACATGGCGCACACGTGGCACTAACGCAATCAATTATCGCGCTATTATGGAAAGAGCAATCTCTAATCGCGCTAAAGAGTATTTTTACAAATACTTTCAAAGCGAGAGTACTTCACGAAATAGTTTTGTATGGGAGAGTACTTCCCCGAAAAGCTCCTTATTATCACTCCATTAACTTATCCAGGGATTGTATCTCATTCAAAAATTTACCTTAATAGTACTTTACATGCCTGTCTAGGATAGTCAAGATTCGGATACTATTAAAATTTTCAAATTCGAGATAAAAAGAAACGTCAAATGGCTCCTTGATGTTATGGAAATTTGTTCCAATCACTTCTTTCCACCTACTTGAAAACATGGAAATAAAAAAATAATAATTAACCATGAAAATCAATGTTTCAAAAATCGGATCGGTGAGAAAACTGGAAATGCGACCCGGTGGATGGATCACCAATTGAACCGGTGGTCAATTGGGGTGAATTGTGACGTCGTTGTTACGTAATAAATATAGTCTTATAAATGCAATTAATAATTAAAAAATTAGAATTTTGTTAAAAAGAAATATAAGTAGACCGGTTTTCTCAATCAAACCCGTCTGGTTTTAAAACATTCATGAAAATTATAGATTGTATTCAGTTAAAGGTAATGAAATTATTATTCCAGGACTAATAATTCCCCCCTATGGTAATTAATATCCTTGGGACTCTTTAAAATCCCTTAATATATAGTCCTTTCGAATTCTTAATTCCAAAATGAGATGAACATGTAAATTGTCAAATGCAAGTATGTTTTCCTTACCAATTCTTTCATCCAATATGGCAAACCTTCATGATTATCTTTCTAAACTTACGAAAAATCTTCTAACTGGGAAAATCTTTAATAAAATTGAAGTTCCATATATGGTATTACTCGAGTTTGTCTTTCTATTTAAACGGCACAAACACACAAACACCATCGGTTGTTACCACCATTGTTGCCACCACCGCTACACCGAAACTCTTTTTCGAGCTTGAAATGAGTGACTTCACCAACAATTATCGGTTTTTATGAAGCACCGACACCTCTAGGAGGAGCCGTATCGCAGTATGGGACACGAGGACACGGCGGGGACACACCAGGGACATTTATGGGACACGCCACGCGGCGTGTCCCAATTTTTTTTTAAATTTTTTTAGGGGACACGGCGAGGATACGTGAGAGAGGGTGGGGGACACGGATGGGGACACGGCGAGGGTCAATTTGAAATTTTAAAATTTTTTCTGGGGTAAATTTATAATTACTCCAAACTTTGAACCATGTACTGAACTTATGGATGTCTTGTTTTGTTTGAAGAACTTATGTTTGAATTTATGGATGTCATGTTTTGTTTGCATTTTCTAATATATATAATATAAATAAATAAATAATTTTTTTTAGAATTCCCGTGTCCCCTTGTCCATGTCTGTGTCCGTATCCGTATCTGTATCCGTATCCGTGTCCGTGCATCATAGACCGGTTTGATATTGTCTTTTATGTATGCATTTTTATTTATTATTTTGTTGGCATTCTTTTTTTTTTTTGTGAATTGCAGAAAATATTTTTTGTTGGCATTCTTGATCAAGGTAATTATTTGATTGAAATTTTCTTCCAACCCTCCGTTTGTTTGAGCCACAAGTCCTCTACTGTGGCAGTCAAGTTTGTTCGCAATACTTCTACCTCAATTGACTATAATCTCATCTCAGCCTTTGAAGACTTGGAGTCGCTCAGAAATTACTTCTTAAAAAATGATTAACTAATTATATTTGCTATTGGTAGAGTAGACTACTATACATCATGTTCAATTTGATTATTCCATTACTTATTCCGAGATCAGTTCATTTACAATTATATATACTGTACTATCCCAAACAAGAATCATAACCATGCTAATTTTCCGTATATTCATATAGCTATAAACACCATTGATAGTGTGATAGACGAAAAATTGATGAATGGTCATAAAATGCCTTAAGGACTAATGATAAACTTTTTTGTCAATACCTTAAGCCATGTATTTAAGTTTTACTGGATAATAATTGTACAGATATGGCACTTAAAAAAGAGCTGTGGGGCAGTAAAATTATATGCGTGTAATCAAATTATTTGCGGTCGTGCATAGCATGGGTTTGTTGCAGAGATAATATTATTAAGTCTGAGGTTTTTTTTTGGATATCAGTTTGGGGCTTTTTTTATTTACGATTTGTTCTGATCTTTTCGAATTATGGAATTAATCTCACAAGTCAAAAAAGAAAAAAAGAGTTATAGTGTATGCAAAATTTTACAAGTGGAAGAGTCCAATCTCTAAGTGTTGCAAGAGACAAGGTTTTAGCTTTTTTAAGATTATGCGTGGGGATTGTTGGACTAAATCTATACTATATATTATAGCAAAATGTGTTTTCGTGAGGAGGAATGTCAAACATTAATGGGAAACACATAAAGCCATTTATATGTTCTCAAAATGTGTAGTTTACTCACTTGAAAAAGACAACGTTTTATTAGAAACCAAAAAAGACCAACAATTGGAACGGAGATAAATTTTTTTGTTTTTGAAAAAATGTATAATATCTTTACTTCAAGATTCACGTAAACTCAGTACACTTGAATTCGTCCTGTGCATAGCATGGGCTTGCCGCTAGTAATTTGTACTTATGTATCTTTTGGAATTCCACTATTTAGTCATGGGGCAAGCCGGGTCAATTTATCAGTTCCGGCTCAAAAGTTTCGGGGGTCGGGGTCCTATATATTTTGCATCCAAAAATTGATCAAGACAAAGTCTTTATAAAAATTATTACAACAAATTTACCATTATAATTCAAACATGTAGCTATCCATAAATAAACAACCATTACAATGCTCCAAATTTTACCATTTGAACATTAATCTTCTCTCATTTTTAGCTACGAAATGTACAAATTAAATCTTCACGTGTCCATCAATGGACAATATATCCAATCCATTTAATCTTTCTTGAGACACTGTTCACCGAAAATAAGTTTTAATAAATTCTAACTTCGAAAAACTTCTTTTACCATACGCAGTGGTAATCTGTATATATGAGGGCCTTAAATATTTGGACGTATTTTCACGCTTATTGTTAATAATTTGATGGAATATATATAAGGGCCTTACATATTTGGGGACCCCTATTTAAAAAAAAAAATTGTGGGGCCCGAAGCCGCGGCTTCTTTTGCTTATGCTCTAAGCTGGTTCTGAATTTATGAATATTTGCAATTACTGCCATAGATAGGGTATGTATATTTTTCGTACTCCACTATTTACTTACCCTTGCAGGTAGTTCCATTTTTGTTGATCCCTTCACCCAATCAGAGTCCGGAGGCGGTGGAGGCGGAGGACGATCGTAGGAGACTTTACAGCGTTACGCAGAAAAAGGTTCTCAACATGGAGCTACGAGTTCCTTATCCTCGAAGATGTTGTGGTTCTTCGCACGGATGGTTAGCATACGTGGAAGTGGAAGACCTGAGCATTACACTCCTCAACCCCTTCTCCGGTAAGTCCCTCCGGTTCCCTCGGGTTACTGCTGGACCTACTTGCAATCCCACCACGCATCATATGATGCGATATGAGCTTGATGTCCTTAAGGTTGTTTTGTCATGCGATCCTTGTTCGAGTCCAAACGATCTTGTGGTTTTAGCAATTTTTGGTGTTGCAAGCGAATTGGCCTACATCAAACCCGGGCAGAAGCTTTGGACTTACGTACAGGGTTTCGATGATATTCAGGATGCCATATACCATCTGGGAAAATTTTATGTGGTGGATTGCTTTTCTCGTGTACTCTCCCTTGATGTTAGCCAAAGCAACCCTGAAGTTAAAGAGCTCGCTCCACCTAATCCCTTTTGTTGGGAGAAGTCATATATTGTGGAATCATCATCCGGGGCAGACTTGCTGCTTGTTGAGAGGTTTCGAAAACTCAAACGTTCGTTACAGTGCATGATGACCTCTTCTTTTAAAATCTGTAAGCTGTTGGACTTAGGTAGCAGCAATGGCAACAGTGGCAGCGGCAATGATCAACAAATTATTGAGAAAGTTGAAATCACAAGTTTGGACGATGACACATTATTCTTGGGTGATAATTACTCTCAATGCGTGTCGGCTTCACATTTCCCTGGGTGTCAGGCAAATTGCATTTACTATACTCACGATTATCACTATTATACTACTTCTGGACCTCAAGACATGGGTATTTACTTCTTAGAGAAGAGAACTCTTGCCCGGCATTACCCAATGAATACAAGAAATTTAGAGAGCTTGTCCATACCCGCGCCCATGCCACCTCCAATCTGGATAGTGCCAACGATGCTGTGACACCCTTTCTGGAAGGTGTACTCTAGAGTCGGTATTCCATTTTGAATGTTTGTCTTTAGTCTAGATTGATTAAAAGTATTTGTGTTTCGATTATGTTATTTTCTTTGGTCAATAGGTATTGGAAGGTTGTATTGAAAATTCCTGAAAAATGTAAGTCTTCTGCTTTTGATGGTCATTTTTGTTCTGAAAAGCTGTTGCATCCCAAAAAGCCCTATATAGTAAAGGGGTTTATGCAAGTTTTCTTATAAAGTCCAAATGATTTTGTGGTTGTGGCAATTTTTGGTCTTTCGAGATTCTTGGCCTACATCAGACCGGGGCAGAAGCGTTGGACTTACATAAGGGGTTTCAATTGTTTTGAGGATGCTAGTATGTATCTTCTGGGAAAGTTTTACGTGGTGGATGTCGCTCGTATACTCTCCCTTGATGTTAGCAAAAGAAACCCTCAAGTTAAAGAGTTCACTCCTCGTACTCACACTGGTTTGGACAGGTCATATATTGTGGAATCATCATCCGGGGCAGACTGCATGATGACCTCTTCTTTTAAAATCTTTAAGCTGTTGGTCTTAGGTAGCAGAAGTGGCGATAGTTGTGGCACCAATCAACAAATCATTGTGAAAGTTGAAATCACAAGTTTGGGTGATGAGGCATTATTCTTGGGTGACAACTACTCCCTCTGCGTGTCGGCTTCTCATTTTCCTGGGTGCCAGGCAAATTGCATTTACTATACTAACCATTTTGTCAATCACTATATCGCTTTCAAGACACGGGTATTTACTTCTTAGAGAAGAAAACTTTTTCCTGGCATTACCAAATGAAAACAAGAATATTAAAGAGCTTGCCCATACCCGCGCCCATGCCGCCTCCAATCTGGATAGTGCCAACGCTACAATGACACTAAACATAGTCATATAGAGAAGAGGTTTACCTCATAGCTGGAAGATTGCTCTTCAAAATGGATACACCAAACTCGTGTTGGGGAATATGCATATGGAAGATAGATTGCCATGTGCTTGGTTGCAGCTATTGTTGAGTGGAAGCCTGGTATTAAGACACAGTCTTTCCAACTTCCTGATTTTGTTGCTGCCACTGGGATTGAGAGACTGTGAGTCAGTCAGTAAGTTTGTAGCCTCAAATGGTGATTTCTTTTGGACTGCTAAACTGGCATCTCTTGTTATTGTTTAATTCCTCAAACTTTTAATCCTTTCAAGCTTGACAAGATTTGATATGAGATTTAGTAAAACAAAGGGTCGATCAAGTGTATGAGGCTCCCTGCTAGAGTAGGATCTGGGGAGGGCAAGATGCGGGCTACCTTACCCTCCTTGGCTCCAACCCACGCCACCAGGCACCAGGAACGCTAATGGAAAACCTTACGTTTACGACAAGCAGCTCTTTTGATGTTATGCAGGAAAATTTCTTGATTTTTATTTTGTGGTTTGGGAAAGTTTCTGGATTCAGCAGCTAACATTCCAGGCCTTATTGAAACTTTTGTCTACAACTTGGACTAGAAAGCCTTAATCTTTGAGGTTTTATTGTTGGGCCAGGGTCTGAATGCAATCTAGTTGGACCTAGCCCGATCCCCTCCCATATGCAAACCTGGTGGAAGAAAATCATAGTCCTTATAATCAGTTCAATAATCTCAAGGACGGTGTCATTTTAGCCAAGGGCAGTGTGTCCGTCCTTGCTTCTTCAGCTCTTCATGCGGAGTACGTAAGCTTGTTTGGAGGCTCTATGTTGGTGTTTTCATAACACTTTTGTCCAGGTTAAGATGCTCACTGATAGCCAGCTTTTTATTCAGAAGAGCACAGTTTTCCGAATGGCCTTTGTAGTGAGTCAATGATCAAATGATACATTATTTTACTACGTAATCAAATGTCTAATTTCTAGTATTTGCAAACTGGTTTTGCTTTGGGATTTAGGGATTTGCTCCCACCTAAGGTCCCAGGTTCAATTCCCCTTGCCAGAAAACTCTTGGGGCCACTGGGGTTATGCCTACCTCCAAGATCCCGGAATTAGTCTAGATGCGCGCAAACTGGCCCAAACATCCAGTTATCAAAAAATAAAAGTGAATCGTAACTTAGTGCAAGAGGCTAATAATCTTGCGGTAGCAACTAGGGGATTAACGAATTAGTATGTTGTAGTTCTAGTTGTTGTTGCTGCTGTTGTGGTTTATGAATATATGCTTCAGCTCTTTTCTGATAAAAGAGTTGCAAGACTACAAAACCTTGTGTCTTTTGTACGGAGTATTTTGTGTATGGGATACTCTTTCTCTAAACAAATAGAGGAAAAAATAATTTCTTCAACTTTCGTTGGAGTTTCCCTCCCCTCTCCCCAACATGATGATGTATCCTTAGTCATGTTTTCTATAATAAAAAAATTTCCGCCAAGAAAAAAAATAAAAATAAAAAGAGGAAAAAAAGAAAAAACTGAAGTGATCATACATTAGTCTGTACAAATGATTATCACCGTAATTTTATCTTCAACCACCAAATGGTTGGTATAATGGGTAATTAAACGAGTTTCTCACTTAATGCTTGTGTTCAAGTTTCTATAACCGCTTGTTGGGGTTAATATACTCTTGAACGCTCGGAGCATGCGGCCATACCTTTGTTTCATGAGCTCTGACGTAGGTGGTGTTGAGTTATTGAAGACGACAAATGTGGTGTTGAGTTATTGTAGATGCCCAATTCAAAAAGTTATTTTGGATATCTTCCATTGACCGTTCGAATACTATATATATGGAGAATAAAATTTATCCTCCAATATAAAAGAGGAAATAGAGGAGGGGTTGGATCAAGAATTTCCTCCAAAATAGAGGATGAAATGGAGATAGAGGGTAAGTTGAAGCAACCTTTACCTATACTTCACTCAAATTTAAATAAAAACCTCATATGATATGAAGTAGTCGAATTGAACAAACTCAAATCTATAAAACTTTTTAATAAAAGAATCATTAACAGTATCAATGTGAATTTGATTGGCTAAAATCTAGTCAGTACTCCCTCCGTCCCTTTTATAGTGTGTACATTTCCATTTTGAGTTGTCCCTTAATAAGTGTGTTTTTTGAAAAGTTAGTGGGTAAATTTTCTATTTTACCCTTAAAAGTAGATTCCTTTTTAAAAAGTTAATGGGTATTATTATATTGATAAGGGTAAGTAATGGAAAGTAGATGTAAAAGTTGATGTGAGAGAAAAATAGTTGGAATTCCCAGGTAACACACTTAAAAGGGGACGGATGGAGTATAATTTAAGTAAAACTTACTTTGATATAAGTTTGAGCCAAGGAATGGAATTGGCTTTGAAGTGCTTTTACTCAAGTTTTCTTCTTCTTCTTTTTTTTTTATCCGGTAGAGGCTTTACTATCTGTAGTGGGCCAAAATATAACGATTAAATGGGTAAAGATTGGTTCGGTCAGGAGGTCCAATTGTTGGGCTCATTTCTTAATAAATGAAGGTCACACAGACAACCGAGCCCAATATGACCGTACCGAGACGGTGCAATCCGAGCCGAGCCAACATGACCGTACCGAGCCGGTGCCATCCGAGCCGAGCCAACATGACCGTTCCGAGATGGTGCAATCCGAAGCCGAGTCAAAATGACCGTACCGAGACGGTGTGATCCGAAGCCGTACCGAGACGGTTTGATCCGAGTCAATATGACCGTACCGAGACGGTGCAATCCGAGCCGAGCCAACATGACCGTACCGAGACGGTGCAATCCGAAGCTAGAGTCAATATGACCGTACCGAGACAATGTCGTCCGAGCTGAGCCAACATGACCGTTCCGAGATGGTGCAATCCGAAGCCGAGTCAATATGACCGTACCGAGACGGTGTGACCCGAGTCAATATGATCGTATCGAGACGGTGTCAACCGAGCCCAATATAACCGTACCGAGTCGGTACGATTCGAATCACAAAAGATGATGAATCGACGTTTTGGCCAAGACGAGACGAATTTGATCCGGACGAGTCATCCGAGCCGGGTAAACCCGAAATGACTCGTCGAGACATGATCGATCCGGACGAGTCACCCGAGCCGGGCATACCCGAAGTGACTCGCGGGAAATGCGGAAGGCAGTTCATCCGACACGTCATGGATGGCGTCATCCAAGGCGGTGACGTCCTCCGAGCCTAATTACCAATCTGCATCTGAGCTTGGAGCCCAAGTCAAGGAAGCCTAAAAGGAAGAGAGGGGAACCCTAGAAGGTAGACAATTGACTCTAACCCTACCCAGTTCTACTTCCCTTTGGTTTCTCTTCTTCAACCTCTCACTAGACCGTCAGAGTGCCTCCCTCGGCCAACTTCCGGTCAGGTTGGGCATTAACACCAGGCGTTACGCGTGCAGGAGCATCCTTGGAGGCCAGATCCATCTCGTTCCAGTGAAAGGAGTCAAGAGAATTAAGGGACACCAAAAAACTAGGACACCACACTATCAGCTTTATGGAGATAAATTCGACAATTAGCTGTAAAATAAAACACAACAGTGATTTGCAATTACAATTTGTTTACTCTGGAAGAGTACTTTACCCAATGTGGGACAAAGCCTCACTGTAAATAGAAGCTTTCTAAGGAACAAAGGAAGTTTTGAAAATACCCAAAAACAAACTCTTTTTTTATGATATGTAAATCCCAACAGTAAATGTTGTCTACCAGAATTGTAATAACCATTGGAGATAGCACAATAAATCCTAACGAGGACATTTGTGCCATGGATGTAGGTCTCTTTCTTTGGTAGCATAGTTATCTTGTGTTTTGATTTACTACATAGTTGATTTTATATACTAATTTGTTTTCAGCTTTCGCTCTGTATGCATTCAGCTAGCTCGAGCTTGCTCAAGTTATTTTGCACCATAATTGCTTCTTTACTTTTAATTTTAATTTGCCATTGTAGTTGCGAAAACCAATTTACGCGGCCCTTTGCAGTATCTGGGCCATGTAGTTTTACTCCCTAAAAATCCCACTCTTTCAACAGCTCGATGGTATGATAGGCACTAGCCATCCGTCCTTTGGTCTTAAGGAGTTGTAGTAAAACCTGTGTAGGCCTAACTATGGCAATGCTAATTTCTCATGTATATGGCAAAACTATAAAATGTTAGAACTGCAGAAAAGAAAAAGTTTTGGGTCAAGACCAACAATATATAGTATCGTTTACATCCATTTTGTAGGTTTTTTGACATGGGGGAAATAAAATAGTTTGGACGATCTCCCAGGGAATAATGGCAGAAACTCAGCCTAAAAACACCAAACTAGACACACAACGAACCGAACTAAGATCGCATTTGATTTGAAAATTTAATCTTCAGATTAATCTGACTAATTTTTGCAATTGATGTCTTTCCAGTTATTGTATGGAACCCAGGGAAAAAATGTGGTATATGGCTCACATTTTGGAGCCTAACCCTTATGGCCTTGGACAACCAAAGTCCAGTCCCAACAGCCCAAGGCCCAAGTCTAAAACTCTTTTGCCTAGAAAGATGAGGCAATTGGGTCCAAGGCCCAAATATAAGTCAAGCCAGATGGACCTGGCCCGGGCGGCCGTGGTAAATAGGTCAAAACTCACTTTGTCCATGCCTTCACCCTCTGCAAAACTTCGGTGCCCTATAGACCCAACAATTTTGTGTCCAAAACCCAAGAAATTATTCATGGCCTTGGATCACCGACACGTGGTGTCCCAACAACATTATCCACCTCACATTCCTGTAAAGCTCAATATAAGAGTATGTGGTGGATAAGGATTATTGAGACAACACATGACAATGTCCCAAAATCATAGAGTAATTGATCCCAACACCCAACATTTTTACAACTTTGAACAATGTGGTATAAAAGTGACTTTTCGCCTTCTAGCCACACAACCGCTTTGAGAGATAATTTTGCATCTCTTTTATTGGATTTTGTTCATTTTTAATTCGCTTATAGCCCAAAAAAGTATGATGTATGATGTATCTTAACCCACTTGTACTAATTTTGGTTAGGAACAAAACCCATTTCTTTGTGTTGTGGTATCTTTATGGTGGATAGTATGGTGTTTGGGACAGAACTCCAGTCCAGTCCAGTCTCCCTACCCTCAAGTCTGGTTCAGTTTGCGTTATGTGTGGGTCATTTGTGGGCCCACGACAATGAGCGGAATTGTTACTCCCTTCGTTCTTTTTTAAGTGTGTTAGCTGGGAATTCCAACTATTTTTCTCTCATATTAACTTTTACAACTTTTACATCCACTTTTCATTACTTACTCTTATCGATATAATAATACCTACTAATTTTTTAAAAAGGAATCTACTTTTAAGGGCAATATAGGAAATGTACCCACTAACTTTTCAAAACACACACTTATTAGGGACAGTCCAAAATAAAAATGTACACACTATAAAAGAGACGGATGGAGTATCATCTGGGAAAGTTTTACGTGGTGGATGTCGCTTCTGGTATGCTCTCCCTTGATTTTAGCAAAAGCAACCCTCATGTTAAAAGAGTTCACTCCTCGTACTCACAGTGGTTTGGACAGGTCATATATTGTGGAATCATCATCCGGGGCAGACTTCTTGTTCGTTGAGAGGTTTCGAAAATTCAAATGTCAGGTAGACTGCATGATGACCTCTTCTTTTAAAATCTTTAAGCTGTTGGGCTTAGGTAGCAGCAGTGGCGACACCAATTAACAAATCATTGAGAAAGTTGAAATCACAAGTCTGGGTGATGAGGCATTATTCTTGGGTGACAATTACTCTCTCTCAGCTCTTCAAAAAACTTACTCTCTCTGCGTGTCGGCTTCACATTTTCCTGGCTGCCAGGCAAATTGCATTTACTATACTGACCATTTCGTTGATCACTATATTGCTTCTGGACCTCAAGACACGGGTATTTACTTCTTAGAGAAGAAAACTTTTTCCCGGCATTAGAGCAAGCCCAGCAGATGACTCAAACCCCTCCCTATCCCTATTTTAGCGAGTCAAACCCCAAAACTAAGCTCCAACAGACTACCTAAACCCCTCCCTAAAATACTCTGATGAACAGTAGCTCCCTAAATACCCCTCTGTTTAGGGAGCCACTATTCACTCCCTACCCATTTTTTAATCTTTTTTCTTTTCTTTCTCTCTCCTCTCTCTCCTCTTTATGTGTATAATATATATTATATGTATTAGTTTATATTATTTAATTGGTATAGAGAAAGTAATAGAGAGGATTGTTGGAGTGTTGAAAGAGATGTGAGTAAATAAAATACTATTCACTACTTTTTGTAGAGAAAAATTTAGGGAGTTTGCTGGGCTTGCTCTTACCAAATGAATACAAGAATATTAAAGAGCCTGCCCATACCCGCGCACATGCCTCCTCGGCTCCTCCAATCTGGATAGTGCCAACGCTACAATGACACTGTTCAAAACAGTTTATGCACAGATTCTCCTATACTAAACATAGTCATATATAGAAGCGGTTTACCTCGTAGCTGGAAGATTGCTCTTCAAAATGGATACACCAAACTCATGTTGGGGAACATGCATATCAAAGATAGATTGCCATGTGCTTGCTTGCAGCTATTGTTGAGTGGAAGCCTGGTATTAAGGCACAGCCTTCTAACTTCCTGATTTTGGCGAAATTTTTCAGTTGCGCGCGGGTGGGTATTGCCCACATGGTATCCGTTCAGCAAACTCCGCCGTCCAAAACGCGATCCAACGGTTCGGAAGAGGAGAGAAAAAAAGAGGAGAGAGAGGGAATCAATCTGGGCCGTCCAGAACACTTTTGGACGTCCGAGATCGTGCTCGGCATGGACAGCTTGTACCCATTTGGCACCCAGATTTTTTTCGTGATTTCGTTGCTGCCGTTGGGATTGAGCGAATCAATCGATCAGGAAGTTTGTAGCCTCAAATGGCTATTTCTTTTGACTGCTAAACTGGCATCTCTTGTTAGTGTTTAATTCCTCAAACTTTTAATCCTTTCGAGCTTGACAAGATTTGATATGAGATTTAGTAAAACAGAGGGTCGATCAAGTGAATGAGGGTCCCTGCTGGAGCAGGATCTGGGGAGGGCAAGGCAAGATGCGGGCTACCTTACCCTCCTTGAGAAGTTTGGATTGCAAACTGACTGACTTGTGTGATATGGCCACTAAATTCTTGCCCAAGAGTCAATGGTGTTGCGTCTTGAGTGTGAGTACGCACAATTTTAAGTATATCTTTGAACTCAACTGACTAGTAAAAACGCAAGTGGTGGCTAGCTCACGTGATAGAGCTCTTGGATGCCCCACACTGTATTTTGGGATCGAGTCTCATTCCCCCCTCCCCTATATAATAGATTAGGAATGACGAATAACCAAAAAAAAAAAGACTAGTAAAAACCAAACAAGAGCTATTAGTAATATTAGTTGCACTGCAGTCATAGTTGTCCTACGACCATACTTCAAAATAATAGAAGAATGAAATATAAAAAAACAAGTATGCATAAAAACGAAGCATGACAAATTGTGTTCCATGGAGGGGTATGAGTATCAGGTGTGGCCGTGTGGGTGTGTCTCCAGGTGTCTGATCTTTCTAAATTATTGAGCTTAGGATATGAGGATTTGTATCTAAATGTTAGAACTTGCCCCTACAGGTAAGTGATACGACGTAGACATCAAAATATACTTCTCGTTGTATAATGTCCTGATTTTTGAATAAAAATAGCTCTTCCACCAAGATTAAGATCTAAAAAATAGATTCAGATCTATTAAGGTGCTATACAGCAATAAAATTCCATTTGGCTATTGTACCGGAATTGCAGCAGCAATGTTCCATCACCTGTGCAATAAAACACAACTTCCTCAAAACCAGCTAGAGCTCAATCATCTGGCAGAGATGGGCGATTAAAGCAGTCAGGGCTTGGCCAAGGGTTTGGAGTGCCCAAGGCCTAGATTAAAATTTGTGCCCTAATACAAAGTTCTACTATTCATTATATAAGAACGTGATCGTGTCGTACCGTACCAAAAATATATTTAAAAATACTTAGAATTAACTACTACTCAGAAGAATAGTGGCTAAGTCCGAGTGTCGATCCACAGAGACAGTTTGGCTAAGTTACGCTAGCTTCGATTAATTTCTAATTTAATTTGAGAAAAGAGATTTTGATTTGAGTGATTGATTTTGGAAATTTAGAGATTTTTAGGAAACAAGTAATGAAATTTGAGAGAAACTTATGGGAGAGAAATCTAGGGTTTCGAATCCACCCCGACCATGTAACTAAGTTATGCGCAAGCTAGGTTTATTTATTCGAATCACAATTTTTCAAAAAGATAATTATGTTGTTAACAGGCATGGACTATCCCATAGCACAGACCGTCTCGCTGGAACAATCCGTCTCTTTCACGGACTGTCCAGTGGCACGATCCGTCTTACGAGCATAATTCATCTCAGTTACCCAAGCACAAACGTAGAAAACCATTGCTTAATTTGGTATTTGAAACTAGTATACAAATACACAACCAATAGAAAGAAGTAAATTGATTCCATCTGATCTCAATGAAAACATGTTCTTAATTAAATAATCGATTCGAATTAATAAGCCTAACGCCTACGCATACACAAAGTTACTTGGAACGGGGCTTCATCTTCCCTCTAGAAGGTGTTTAGCCGGCCATGGAGGTGGGGATGAACGCTTGATTTGTTGGAGGGATTGAAGAACCCATGGATTGGCTTGACTTTTCTGTCTCTAGGCTTGCTTCAAAATATTTCAGAACCCCCAAAACGTGCACAACAGTTGCCTATTTATAATAAAACATCAAAAATCGCGTTCGAAACCCTAATCCGCGTCGGACTCGGCCAAACCCTCCCAGGCGGCCCTGAATCCCGCCTGGGCGGAAATTCCAGATTGTGGCTTTTTTTTCCCGGCTCGCTCCTAGGTGCTTCCGTTGCGTTCCATGCTCTCATTTTGGCTCCAAAACGTACTTTTAATGATCCGGCACCCTCCAAAGCCTACAAACACAGTTCAATCATTATAATCCATCAAGTAACTCCATGAACGGACTATTAAAGTGTAAATTAGAAGGTTAAACAGGTGTTTTTCAGCACCTATCAGAGTGCAAAATAGAAAGCCTCCAAATACATATTATCTCGAGAACGCGTGAATATCACTTGAAAAAAGTGACCTCTCACATTGTTTGGTGTTTGTCAATTCATCCTTTTTTGAGTCCTATCTCTATAACTCTATTTACTCTGTTTCTTTCACTACAGCTACCCATTTGCCTTTTATTCTAAAAATCGAGCCGAAATTGGTTGAAAAAGTAAAAAAATTACACAACACTTAACTAACTGAACAGAGAAAAAAAAAACACAATACTTAACTAGTTAACTTACAATAAGCTATAGTTAACTTACTATCGGACAAGGAAATTTGAACTACGCAACGAAAATCCAAGAATCTGGAGTTAGGTTCAAGAAGGCCTCAACAACGAAAAGCTTATTGGACATATAGTTTGTCAATGGAGTACTCGAAATCAGAGTAATAGTTCGTCGTACTATCTTTTCTGCTTACCCTTTTCTTTTGAGGCATTTACGGGCCGGTACAACCCGCTTTACCAATTTACATCCAGGTACAACCTTGTTTTCAATATAGACGTGTAACTCCACTTCTAACAAAAGCAACGAAAAGTCAATTGGGTGGGTACAATCTGCCAAAAGCTTTCTGACGTGCAACTCTCTCTCTCATCTGCCACGTGATCGTGCTTCCCAATAAAAGCAATTTTTCATTTCTCCCTTGACACATTTTGTACTCTCTCTCTCTCTCTACCCATCCCACATGGGCACAATCTCTCTCTCCTCAACTCCCAAAATCGTATGAAAGTGTCTAAATCCTAAGGTGCCCTACGAAAGTGCCTAAACTTAAACCCTAGGGTACCGTATGAAAGTGACTAAAATGTTAAAACCCTATAATAGAAAAATGCACCTTAAATCCTAGGGTACCCTTTGAAAGTGCATAAACCTAAACCCTAGAGTACCCTATGAAAGTGTCTAAACTACTAAAACCTTATAATAGGAAAGTGCACCCTAAAACTAAACCCTAGGGTACCCTATGAAAGTGCCTAAAATCCTAGAGTACCCTATAAAAGTGCCTAAATCACTAAAACCCTATAATAGGAAAGTGCATCATAAACCTAAACCCCAAAAAAGAGTGACTTACCTTAATGGTAATTAAAAAAATGACTTACCTTAGTTGTAATTAGATGCCTCTTTTCTAGACCTAGAGGTAAAAATCTCTTTTCTTTTCTGCTTTTGGGTGGTTTGGCTTAGGTGTGCCGATCACTTTAAAACCTTTTTTATTTTGGATAGGGGGGTTTATTTTTGTTTGGGCTTAGGTGTGCCGATCACCTAAACCCCAATGCTCATTACTATTGTGTTAACCATTTTTATTTTCCTCCTAGGCCTTTTTATTATCTTATTGGGCTATAAAAGATCCCTACTCATACATACTACCAAAAATAATGGGAGTGCCCCAATTTTTGGACTTTTTTGGAGTGCCCCAGGCCCAGGCCTTGGGCCTGGGCCGGCCCTAAAAGCAGTTCATGAACACTTAAATGCTGAAGTAGCTTTGCTTTGTTCTTCTTACCGTTGGGAACGAGTCTGTAGTGGGCCGAAATAAAACGATTAGATGGGTCACGGATGGTCCGGACCAAAAGCCCAAGCGTTAAGTATGACAGAGCCAACACATTGTAAAGAAGTGGGCCAAGACATGTTCCAAGCCCACTAAAGTAGTGTTTGAGAGATATGTACAGAATACGTTTTATGGGTCTTTTTGTTAATGAAAATGAAAAAAGTTAAAAATGAGAAGTTAAAAAGCTCATCCACACCTCTTTAATTTACACTTCTCCTCTCTAAAGTCTAAAATGGATAACTCATTTTCTTAGAATTCATTTTGGCCCAAGTCTCCCAAACATCCAAAACACAAAAATGTGAAAATGAAAAGTAGATAAAGATCTCCCAAACACCCCCTAAAAATGCACCAAGACGAAAATGTCAGCAAGAATCGACATCTAAGCCAAGACAAGACTGATTCGGCCTAGCCAACAATGATCTGGACGAGTCATCCGAGCCAGGTAAACCCGAAATGACTCCCGAGGAATATGGAGGGCAATTAAACCGACGCGTCATGGGTGACGTCATCCGAGGCGGTTACTACTCGTGACTGACTCGTGATGAGCCATGCGCATATAACAGATTGCCTTAGGTCATCATGACGGCAGCCAAGCCGTTATTACAGGCGTTGTGCTACGATTTGAGACAATCCCATGCAATGATTACCCAAAAATTAAAATCCAAAACCCAAACCAAACACAACCTAGATCAACATGCAATAGTAAAGCAAAGAGAAAACAGAAGTCTGCACATAATATTTGTAAAGTTTCTTCACCAACACGAGTAGGGTTCCTTGGCATAGAATTGAAAAAAGTGATATCGATATGCGGGCAAGCTGGCCCGAACATCTGGTTACAAAAAGAGACAAAAAAAAAAGTGAATCGTGACTTAGTGCAAGAGGCTCATAATCTTGCGGTAGCAACTAGGGGATTAACGAATTAGTATGTTGTATTGTTGTAGCTCTAGTTGTAGTTGTTGCTGTTGTGGTTTATGAATTATGCTTCTGCTCTTTTCTGAAAAAAAAAGTTGAAAGACTACAAAACCTTGTGTCCACAAAAAGAGGAAAATATAATTTCTCCCCAACATGATTTACCTTTTGTCATCTTTTCTATAATAAAACGTTTTTCTCCGAGAAAAAAAAAAGGGCAAAAAAGAGAAAACTGGAGTGATACATTAGTCTGTACAAATGATGATCACCATAATTTTATCCTCAACCACCAAGTGGTTGGTTTACGGGTAATTACTAATTACACGAGTTCCTGATCACTTAATGCTTGGATTCAAGTTTCTATACCTTTGCTTTCTGAGATCTGACGTAGGTGGTGTTGAGTTATTGTAGACGACAAACGTGGTGTTGATTAGGAGGACAATATATACTCTCCTGTAAAATAGTCTATCTTGATATCCTATTTTAGGGGTTACGTAAGAAATTGACTTACAGTAAAAAAAAAAACTGGCTTAAATTTTTTTGAGGTGATGCATTTTAAGAGAGTGGCCTGTCTCATATAATGCAATAAGCCAATTTTGAGTTTATGTCAATTTTGTGAAACAGCTTAGTGTTCGACGATAATATTAACTTATTCTTTTTGTTCACGTGAAGTTCTTCAATGATCACCCAACAAATTGGTTGGACACCATGAGCTCGCAAAATAAAATTGGAATTGAAGACGGTTGTTTTTGACAACCTAAATAAAGAGAAAGTAAAGATATCACCAAGAACGACAGTTGTGTTGACAAGGACTCATCATCAATGAAACAAAAAGCCCACTACACACATTTTAAAGAAAACGGAAAATGCTAAGTACGTTCCAAAGTGTACCAAAAAATTATCCCGAAAGTAAAATTATTAATTCAAATAAATATTTTAGTGAATCTGATTTCACTTTTGGAAGTAATTTTCGGGGTATTTTTCTGGATACCAAAATGAAAACTAGAATCCAAATTTGTGGGCAGTGGTCACCCCTCCAAACTAGAATACCAATAAATGTATCCTTGTAGGTAAAATGTAGCAAAGCTAGGGACTGGAAAAGGCTATAGCTAAAGCAGTAAGACAAGGATTTCCAAGCTGCCGAATTTGCGCATGTGAAAGTCACGAATATTATTTCCGTTGTACCAAAAATAAAACGGTGATTGATTGATCTAAACATAGATGCGTCTGTTTAAAATAGTTACTTACATAGCCTACAATGTAATTGATAGGGTTGAGTTGATTAAGTCCAGTTCGGTATAAAGAGCTCGGTTGGGAGGGAAAATCTTGTCATTTATGGTAGAAAAGAGGATTCAGTAAGCACTAAGGTCGCCTGGGGGTGTATGAGCTCAGCCCGGTCGGAGGAGCTCAGCTCGGTTATAGGGGAGTAGCTCGGCCCACAAGGTATAGACCGTCGTACGGGGCGAGCCCAGCTCCTCCTTACGTCCTAACAAAGATAGTAACCCCAAGGGGTCCAAGAGCCCTAAGGGGACTCAAACTCTTGATCAACAAGATCAAGATAGGGCCTGGTTGCTTATCCGTAAGTAGGGGTGCACACCGGCCTGGTGGCCTGCCCAGCCCGCCCAACCCAGCCCGATATTTTTAGGGTTTGGGATACAATTTTAAGCCTATAGGGTTGGGCCGGGTTGAAATTTTAAGCCCGATTAGTTAATGAGATGAGTTTGGAAAAATCCTCAAGGCCCAGCCCGAGCCCGGCCCGATCCGAATATAATATTATATTTTTGTAATAGAATATATATACATATCCTGTACTCCCGTAGAAACCAAGGGAGAGACCGGAGGAATTTTTTTGCATGTCAGGCGCTTTATGAATGTTGAAGAGTATTACTTTTTGATTACTTTTATTACCTTTTGAGAGACAATTTTAACTATTAAAACCATAATGTTTTATGGGTTTGTTTTTAATGGTATTGCGAGACCATAAAACTAAGTATTCCCGGTTGTGAATTCTAATTTGTGATCGTTGTAGTTGATTTATTTATATTTGTGACATCACGCTTTAGAAAAATAAATGGGCTTGTTGGGCGGGTACGAGAAATAAAACTCTAATTGGACTGGGTTTGGGAATATAAAATGAAGCCCGATTCTTAATGGGCCGGGCTTGGGCATGCACAAGTCTCGTTAGTATCTAGTATAAGCCCGGCCCGGCCCGAGGTATGTTAGGGGAGCCAACAAGATAAGTACGGTTAGTAGGGAGTCAAGACTCCTAGTCCTGCTGAGACACAATCACCTCGATGCCCTATATAATCACCACCGGATAACCTAAGCAAGGTATGTTGTTCTAGTAATCCTTAACTTGCTCAATAATCAAGCCTACACATCAAAAGAACTGACTTAGCCATCGGAGGCTGGTTGGCTAACACGGTAACACCACACTGGTGTCCTTAGTCTTACTCTATTTTACAGGTGCCTCGTTGAGCCGCGCCGGAAATCGCTTCATCAATAATGAAGAGCTAGCTCACTTATAACACACGATTTTAATAAAGATTGTCTGGATTCTTGGATCAGATTCAGTGTACACGTGAAATTTTTCATTTTATTTGTAATTTTTAAGTAATTGTCAGAGGCTAAAATTGATTTTTCCGACTCTAGTAAATACTCGTATGGACGAAAAGAAGAGAGAGCATGTCTTATGTGGGAACCAGTAGCCTGCTGTGCTTCCAATTTGGATATCGTCCCGAGCTCGAAAATGTTATTTGTATATTTCATTGACGCAAACAAAAATAATTCCACCACATGCAATATTGTGCTTTTATTTCTTTATATACAGATTCCCTCCGTCCCATTTTAATAATCCAGTTCGGTCTCTATTGCAATTTTTAAATTGTTAATATCTTTCAATCTACAATATTTTCAAAGATTTTAATTTTTTTTTGTATAATAGAACTAATTGAGATTCATATTGCACATAAAATTCATTATAGATTGAAATATATTAACAATTTAAAAATTACATTGAAAACCGAACTGAACTATCAAAATGGAACGGAGGGAGTACAAAAAATGTGGACCACCAAAAGTTATCCTGCCAAAGTAAGTGGTTACGAAAATATTGAAAAGAATAACCTTTTCCACAAAAGGAAAAATAAAATAAGACTTCTCAACTCTATTGGCAAGTGGTGGCTAGCTCATGCGGTAGAGCTCTTAAATGTCACACACTCCATCCCGGGATCAAGTCTCATTATCCCCTCCCCATGTAGTAATAGATTATTTGGAAAGACGAATGACCAAAAAAAAAAAAAAAAGCAACTTCCAAAAGGGCAATAGTACGTACAGTGACATTCTACATCTACCCTCTTCGTATATGTATCTCTCAATGAAACAATAATAAAAAAGATAAAATAATTTGAATGGCAGTAATCTGCAATCTAGTGCACGCGCAACAGAATTCTCATCACCAACTTACGTTTAAGCAATCACAACCGTTCGTTCATCTTCTTCCGAAAAACCACCTCCGTATCCAACTCGAAAAAGAAAAAAAAGAAAAAACGAGAGATAGTCCGTACTAATGATGATCACCGTAATTTTATCTTCCAAGTGGTTGGTTTAATGGGTAAAATATACTCTCGTTAACCGAAAAGTAAAAATAGTCTCTCTCGACATCCAATTTTATTAGTGTCCGACAACGACCATAATTTATTCTTTTTTGTGCACATGTGAAGTTCTTCAATGATCACCCAACGAATTGGTTGGTGGACACCATGAGATCACAAAATAAAATTGGAACTGAAGACAGTTGTTTTGACAACCAGAGGTTGGGCCCCGAAAACAAAATGCAACTAGTTGTTTTGATAGTGCTGGCCACGTGTCTCTGTCCGGGCACTCAATTCGATCGTCCAAAATACTTTTGGACAGCTCAAATTTATTTCCCCTCTCTCCTGTTTTTCTCTTTTAAATCCAAGTCATTCAAAAATATTTTGTACGCTCGAAATGAGTGCTCGGGCAAGGACATGTAATAATACCCCGCCCGGCACCCAAAAAATGCTCAAAATAAAGATATCACCAAGAAGGACAGTTGTGTTGTGTTGGAAATCATATCGAGTAATTGAAGCAATTTACCTTTTTGTATTAGACTCCACAATTAATGGGTCATCCATAATTGTAGCAGTAGATTGATATTGTCCTAAAATAGCTTAGGAAGATTGTATATATATTCCTTGTATCAGTACTTCAATTTATAACATATACACAGAAATTCTCTTCCAAATCTTATTCTTTTCAT